>CM042329.1:13705338-13727838 GCA_023566125.1 Zingel zingel | reverse complement strand
AGAAGTGGGAGGCACTCAGGAACCACTAGGGCCAATCGTAAGGGTATTTCAGGGGCATTTGGGTTAACCAGTGAGAGATTTAGACCAACCACAGGGGTACCTTGGGTCATTCAAGTGCCCCTTTGGTGCATTATTGTACAAAAATGAAGCAAGGAATTGGCGGCACTTGGAGCAACCACTAGGGCAATTGGGGGCCTCTTGGTCCAACCATAGGAGTAAAACGATGGTAGATGGCCAAGCCGAAGGGCATGTGTACAGGACCAAGGGTTACTTGGGCCAACATTTTGACCAACCAGAAAGACACTTGGACCATTCAAGTGCCCCTCTGGTGTGACAGTAAGACAAAAATGAAGCATGGAATAATGGAATTGGGCAGTACCTGGAGTGACCAGAGGGGGACGTGCTGCTCAAGTGCCCCTCTAGTGTGAAATGAAGGCAAATCAAAAGCACATTTCCAATAGGACACGGACTACGTTTACATGCACATAATATTCCGGTTTAGCCCTTATTCCGAAAAAGACGAGATTCCGACTAAGCAGTTTACATGGCTAATGAAAGTGAATATTCCACTAATATTCCCGTTTACATGTAGCCGTGCAAAATACGATGCCGTGCGAACACCGCGTCCCTCTTTCAGTCCTTGTCGACGTAGCGATGTGTGCGCATAACCAAAAACCTGTTGCTATCAAAGTCTTTGATAATGTTTAAAAGTAGATGTGTTTCTCCTTATCGGGGGCCTGTTTCACAAAAGCAGAATATATAAATCCAGGATAACCGATAAAGCCAGGCTTGACCTAGTCTAATCTGTGCATCCTGGCTTGGTGCGTTTCACAAAGGCTGAGCCAGGCTGAGGAGGAGCGACTAGGTTGAGCCAGACTGAAGTAATTCAGATAGATGCGCGTCCACGGCTTTCCTCAAAAGACCGTGAGGTCGAGCACATCTTTACTGATGCCAAAATGGAGAATACGCATTGTACATACTTTATACAGAAGGAGCAGCAGCTTCTTGTGGAAGTATGATGACGTGAAACACATTATTTGTATAAAAAGAAAAGAAACAGTCGCTGTAATGAAACAGCGAGAGAAAGCGTACCAGACGATCACGGACCAACTGAATGCGTAAGTAGCCTAAAAATATACATTAACCCTTGTGTTGACCTCGGGTCACATTGACCCGTTTTAAATTTTTGTTTTATAATCAGAAAATATGGGACGTAGAAATACGATCCGTTATGCGCATGCGCAAGAAGTCCGCGCTAAAGCTAACGTTAGTTTAGCTAACAGCTAATTTGGCTGACCGCTAGGTGATTATAGCGGTCTGCCGTTAGCCTCCATAGGCAAGCTAACGTTAGTTTAGTTAACGGCTAATTTGGCTAACCGCTAGCTGATTGTAGCAGTCTGCCGTTAGCCTCCACAGGCAAGCTAACGTTAGTTTAGCTAACAGCTAATTGGGCTAACCGCTAGCTGAGACAGCATGTAAACTTTAAAAGACCCTCAAAATAAAATTTGAAAATAAACGTTAACATATATAACAGCTGTTACGTCAGTTCTACTTTACTTGTGCTCATTTAAAATACAATCACTCAATACTTGTCTTTATTGTTATTACTGTAAAGTCTTAATTTAGCTGTAGCCTGCTTTTCCCATTAAGTTTGACTTAACGTTATTTTAAACTGAATCTAGCTGTTAGCCGAATTAGCTGTTAGCTAAACTAACGTTAGCTTCCCGGTGGAGGCTAGCGTGGAACAGATCGGGCAGTGGCGTAAATCCTCGTACAACAGCGCATGCGCGAACACCTTGCGCATTCGCAGAATGGATTGTGCAGGTGGCACGGATCGGGTACTGACAAATGCCTCTAAAACCCGAATAATACCGGAATATCCCACGTCTTAATAGGAAAATGCTATATTCGGAAAAAGGCCTTATTCGGAATATCCAACCAGAATATGCTGTTTACATGACCTGTATTAATAATAATAGTGGAATATTGGTGTGCATGTAAACATACTCAAAGATATTTCTGTTTTCAAGGGCACTTTCGTACTGAGAGCATATGCACAACACACATGACTGGAGATGATATATTTGGGCACTCTGTTATTTTTTGTAAATACAATCAACAGTGTGTCACAGTCTTTGCACTATGTGGCAAGGTTAATCCTGGGCCTTGCTGTAAGTAAAAGAGATAGATCAGGCGCGTATGACATGACACTTTTTCTTTTGCCTCCATTAATATCTGCAAGAGTCTGGGGTGATGTATGGGGCATGAGCGGAAGATATCTCATGCCTACGCTAATCTCTCTCTCTCTCCTTCGCTTTTCCTTCCTTGCACCCAGCATACTACAACATGACAGACAGTGTCTCCCCCCTCCCGCATCCCACAGCCTTCAACATAAATAATCATGTAAAGGCAGTGTGACAGGCCTGAGCACTATAAGAAATGTGACCTTTTCTATAGCACTGGCTGAGTACAGTGAACATCCAGAGATAATGTATGATGAACAAGAGTTGTTGCATCCAGCGTGAAGACTGTGGTGGTAAAAATAATGACAGTTTGTTGTTGTTGAGAAGAAGATAAGCTCTTCCTAGCCACTAAGAGAAGCCGTAGGAGCCTGCACATTTCAATAATGACAGACATTCAATGTGTCATACAGTATATTCATTTTGGCACGCTATACAAAGACAAGATTCATAGACAAAACAATTGAATATGTGTTATGTAATGACAGGGCTGGGGAGACTGCCTGGATAAATGTCTGTACGAGTAGTATGTTAACATCTATTATACATACATCTAAAACACACTTACAGAAGACGGCTGGGGAAATCCCTAAAGATCATGGAGCTTAACCCTTGTGTTGACTTCGGGTCACATTGGCCTGTTTTAAATTTTTGTTTTATATCAGAAAATATTGGACGTAGATATAAGCGCTGAAAATGTCTAGAAGAAAACATTGGAAAAAGCAAAAACAAATTGTGAAAAAAGGCATCACAAATGTCAGGAAAAAAAGTGTTTTTTTCAAGGTTGTAACAAAGACAACACAATGGTTAAGACCAGCAATGGATCTGAAATACATACTGAAAAGCTTCTATCATCGCCTCCACTTACTGCACGCGTCCTACTCAGTTGACAGAGCTTCATAAATTAATGGCTAATCCCTTTTTCTAATTAAAAGTCTTCTTGTTGTATTACATCCTCGAGGTGGAAGTAGGCGGGAAGAGGATGCTCGTTTTCTCCTTTGTGTAGCCACTCTTATCTCTTTCTCTGGTTCCTGAATGCTACCTTTTTGTTTTCCTGGTTGTAACATATTCACTGCTGAATTTGCATCGCAGCGGTTGGATTAACTTGGAAAAAAAAACAGAAGCAGGTGGTTGAATATGAGAGGAATTCATTGACTTTTTTCACACCAAGCTGTTGCTCATTGTAATGTCTCTGGCTCTCTATTTAAAGATAAACTCTCGGTACTGTTAGCTATGCGACTTGACTGTCGCAGTTCAAATGTTGGTTTTAAAGTGAGAAGCTGGGGGAACAGGCTAGCTCACAGAGAGGCGCTGATGGCTTCCTTGAGGAGCTGGAGGAAAAACACTTCTTAACAGGGGTGGTACCTTTGATTGCTCTCCATGTCTGTGTTACTAGCTGCTTGCTGTTGAAAAGCTCTTTGGCTCTCCGGCACGTTGAAGCACTTACCAGGCGTTCTGACATGGGTGTCTTGTCGCTGGCAGGTAGATGCTGCTCCAGGGCCAAAACGATGCAGTTGGCGATAATTGTAGCGAGGATCATGTACTCAAATGGAGTGAGGGGGTTAAGGAGCAGTTGGAAGAGAGGAGGTTGCATTCATTTCATTTCACAGCTTTATCATAAATTACATTTTCATATGGAATGTTTAAAGGCCGACTTTTCAAACAGAATACATGTGTTTACCAGGAGTACAATGGAGTAGCCAATCAAACACGTCAGACGCATATCTTCCTGCATGTTGCTGTATGAAAAATGCAATTCAACTTAAATTTAGACATAATCTGTCCTCTAAAGCATATACCTTCCATCAGGCTCTGGTTGAAGGCTTTATAGAAAGAAAGCATCCTATACATGCGCTCATGGTCTTTCCAGATGGTTGGACATTTCTAACCATTTTCAATGGTTGGCTCATTCTGCAATCCATTGTCACTGGGTCATTGCCCGCAGGTAAGGGCCTATTGAGAGCCTATGAATTGCGAGGGAATAGGGAGCTTATGACCATTAAGGCCAAGATGTAGGATTATTACCCATAAGACATCCTGATTATGCAACCAGAACACAGTTTTCCTGGCAATAAACTTAAAAAGGAAATGGGCATAATGGCAAGTTTCCTGTGCATTTTTCTTTTGGTTCCATGGCGTGGGAAGTTCAACTCATAGAGGGCACGGATAAATTGATAGTCATTGTTATTCTATTACAGTTAATGTTGTTCTTACTGTCACCCACAGTGCAGATCCAGCTCTCTTCTTGTGTTGGTAAACCGCATGGACTGCTTACAAGCATTGTCATCTCACTGCAAAACAAGCACTGACTGGATTTCTGGTATTTTAGAGGACTTTTTAGAGCACGGAAATTGTCTATTTTAATGTGCAAATGGGTGAAAAGATCATTTTTTTTGCTTATGAACCGAGATTTTTTAAACTTGTTTTCACACCAAATCACAGGTTTCCAGGCTTTTCTTGCATTAGATGGCATTGTCCTCATGGGCTGCTATTGTGGATTTAACCTCACTTCAAGATTTGGACACTTTCCATATTAAATGAGAGGAAACCGTCTCAGACACAGCTGAAAATGTCACTCTGGCAGTAGTAAGGTTGACCATGACTCGCTGAAATGGACATTTTTGCAGCGTTGAAAGTGTTGCGTGGAGCTGTGAACGTGGGCGACTTCAGCACCATGGAGAGGGCTCCTAACTGAGACAACGAGGCGGTGCTGCTAACCTGGACCCGGTCTATTTTCTCCAGAGCAAACTGCGCCTTTTCATGAGAATGACATGACTGGAGAACCGGGGGGCAGTCAGTGTACGCAGCCACACCACTGACTCGCTGCCCTTATACGCACGCAGCTTTTTATTGACTTCTAGTTGCGTCGATCGTTTGATCGTTATTAACTAACGCTGGGAATGCTGCCCGGTAGACAGTTCACGGCTGACATTTTGACAAAAGAACTTATCAGTCGATATGGACGCCTAGAGGCTCTAAGCTGAGCTGGAGAATAGAGAAGGCAACACAAAAGGCGGATGTGAAGTCTTTTCACTGCCCGCACCTAAAACATCTGTGTCATGTTGAACACAGCTAAGAAGCGGAGCGGCAGTCAGCGTTGCGCGGAGAGAAAGAAAGACAGACACTGTTGCTACTCCACAGTGTGAAAATAACTGCTCATTCAACAGCAACATCAACTGAAGGCACATAATATAACCCACAGCAGCACCTAGAAACACAACAGCTTGACTAATAGGCCTGCGGACGGTGGTGTGTTTCTGCTTTTTAAACGTGCGTGTGTGCGTGTGCGTGTGCGTGTGTGTGTGTGTGTGTGTGTGTCAAGCAAGGACAGACAGGTTATAGGCTCCAGATGCACCTGCTCTGTGCGTGGTGGGTGCAACTGCTTAGGAAGGATATGGCCACTCGGTTATTCGCTTTGCATACTTCCTGATGAGGTTGTCCTCGCGGAAGATGAAGAGGGAGCGGTTGACAGTGAGGCAGTTTTGTTTGACAGGGTTCGGGTTGTAAATGGCCATTGTCCGAGCTCTCTGGGCCATCGACTGCTTGTACACCCTCTGGCCACCCGGAGCGCCACCACCCCGGGCACCCCCTCTCCCAGCGCCCGGTGCGCCTCTCCCTCCGCCGCCTGAGCCTCCTCCATAGCGGGTGGGTAGATCTTCTGCGAAGCGAGCCATTCTGGAAACGGACAGATCCGAAAGGGTAAATCCAAACTGGTGTCAGTGGAAATGGAGGGGAGACGCATCACAACAAACACACTTCATCCAAACCACAGTGTTACAGAAAGCGCTGCGTTTGGAAAACAGAACAATAATTGTTGCCTCATTGAAAACCATGTCCTCTTGATCCTTTCCATCCATTCATCTTCAGGGAAATTTAAAACGTAAAAGTTGAACGCAATAAAAAAATAAATAAAAAAAAAAGCACTTCAGCTGTAAAATGATTCACTTCGCTGAGGCTGTTGCATCCATACCAGCCGGGCTCTGAGTGGAAAAGAAAAATCACGCTGAAATTAAAACCAAATCCCCCTGTCTCGGTCTAAAATCCTGACAGCATCGCGTCAGCGTCCGAACACCAGTTGAAACGTTCAGGGTGTCAGGCAGAATCAGCAGGAGCGTCAGAAAACCCCAGAATTACTCCGTTTTCTTCCCCCAGCTGAAAACAATAACAACACAAGCCAATCCAACATCCTGTGATTTCTGTTTGATCGCTCGCTGTATGGGGGCTGAAGGCTATATAGCGAGTCCTCAGTGGAATAAGGAAGAGCGCATGTGACCAAAATTAGCCTATCGGTGACTGGAGCGCACAGACGCGCTCAGCGTCTGTTGGTTGGCTGCTTGTAAAGAGAGACTGTAAAACTGATCAAGTTCACTAAAGGCCTGCGGGTCCAAACATGAGCGTTAATCAATCTTCTTTTTAGCGTCAATAAGGGAAAACGGGGTTTCTATACAGAGGATAGCAGCTTATAAAAGAAGAAGAAACATGTAGTAGGCTAAGTGACCACTGAAGACTGAAGAAAAGTCAAGCAAAGATCAGACTGGTTTTCTCAGGAAGATAATAAAGTCACACTTCATGTATGTTCATGGAAATAATGTTTGCATACCTACCTTGTTGGCAGAATCAAACACTTGCTTTAAAACAATATTACATAAGGTAAATGAAAAACTAATTATAGAATATGGATCTAAACCTAGTAGTCTTCTCTTTGTGTGTGCAATCCAGGGAATATCAAACTAGTGTTTTCTTAAGATATCTTACATTTTGGTTTTTACATTTTCAAAAATCATGCTTTCTGTGTGCAGTCAATGGAATGTCAAACGGTTGTTGATTTATTCATTTAAAAAGTGGCTTATCTACTTTTGCAAATGAACTCTTCACACATTTTTAATCACATTAGCTTCACATCTTCATTGTTTGGGGACCCACGGTGTCAAAATAATAATGGATTAAAGCTCAATTTTTCTTCTTCTTTATTACCTTATTAAAACCTTACACAGACAATTATTAAAGTGGCAACCCTTCACTAGAACTGGACTTGCACACTTAATGAAGGTGGAAAAAAAATAAATACAGTCATGGCCAAAAGTGTTGGCACCCCTGAAATTTTTCCAGAAAATCAAGTATTTCTCACAGAAAAGTATTGCATTAACACATGTTTTGCTATACACATATGTATTCCCTTTGTGTGTATTGGAACAAAAAAAAAGAAGGAAAAAAAAGCAAATTGGACATAATTGCACACAAAACTCAAAAAATGGGCTCGACAAAATTATTGGCACCCTTTCAAAATTGTGGATAAATAAGATTGCTTCAAGCATGTGATGCTCTTTTAAACTCACCTGGGGCTAGTAACAGGTGTGGGCAATATAACAATCACACCTGAAAGCAGATAAAAAGGAGAGGAGTTGACTTAGTCTGTGCATTGTGTGTCTGTGTGTACCACACTAAGCATGGACAACAGAAAGAGGAGAAGAGAACTGTCTGAGGACTTGAGAACCAAAATTGTGGAAACGTATCAACAATCTCAAGTTTACCAGTCCATCTCCAGAGATCTAGATGTTCCTTTGGCCACAGTGCGCAGCATTATCAAGAAGTTTGCAACCCATGGAACTGTAGCTAATCTCCCTGGACGTGGACGGAAGAGAAAAATTGAGGAAAGGTTGCAACGCAGGATAGTCCGGATGGTGGATAAGCAGCCCCAAACAAGTTCCAAAGAAATTCAAGCTGTCCTGCAGGCTCAGGGTCCATCAGTGTCAGCACGAACTATCCGTCGACATTTGAATGAAATGAAACGCTATGGCAGGAGACCCAGGAGGACCCCACTGCTGACACAGAGACATAAAAAAGCAAGACTACAGTTTGCCAAAATGTACTTGAGTAAGCCAAAATCCTTCTGGGAAAACGTCTTGTGGACAGATGAGACCAAGATAGAGCTTCTTGGTAAAGCACATCATTCTACTGTTTACCGAAAACAGAATGAGGCCTACAAAGAAAAGAACACAGTACCTACAGTCAAATATGGTGGAGGTTCAAAGATGTTTTGGGGTTGTTTTGCTTCCTCTGGCACTGGTTGCCTTGACTTTGTGCAAGGCATCATGACCTCTGAGGATTACGAAAGGATTTTGGGTCGCAATGTAGGGCCCAGTGTCAAAAAGCTGGGTTTGCGTCCGAGATCGTGGGTCTTCCAGCAGGACAATGACCCCAAACATACTTCAAAAAGCACACAGAAATGGATGGCAACAAAGCGCTGAGAGTTCTGAAGTGGCCAGCAATGAGTCCAGATCTAAATCCCATTGAACACCTGTGGAGAGATCTTAAAATTGCTGTTGGGAAAAGGCACCCTTCCAATATGAGAGACCTGGAGCAGTTTGCAAAGGAAGAGTGGTCCAAAATTCCGGGTGAGAGGTGTAAGAAGCTCATTGATGGTTATAGGAAGCGATTGATTTCAGTTATTTTTTCCAAAGGGTGTGCAACCAAATATTAAGTTAAGGGTGCCAATAATTTTGTCTAGCCAATTTTTTGAGTTTTGTGTGCAATTATGTCCAATTTGCTTTTTTCCTTTCTTTTTTTTTTTTTTGTTCCAATACACACAAAGGGAATAAACATGTGTATAGCAAAACATGTATTAATTCAATACTTTTCTGTGTGAAATACTTGATTTTCTGGAAAAATGTCAGGGGTGCCAACACTTTTGGCCATGACTGTACCATAGATTACCATAAAGCATTGTTATATAAAATAACAAAACACTTGTGTATATTAATTGTACTAGTGCAGTGCCTGTTGAAAATGTGCCTGTTTGGAACGGGCCGATTGCTTGGCCTGTGGTATTGCTGCTTGTAGAATTCATCAAAACCAAATTGTACCCCAAAATTACTTACAGAAGGACCCCGAACCACTTCATATGCAACTCCACTATAGAGCCTACTACTGACTTACAGTGTAGGCAACTTCTACATCAGAGAACGCTGCAGATTCAGAATGTAATTGCACAGCGCTCTGAAGGAATAATCTCCGAGATTACGTTATGTTCTGCCAGCTCACAACAATTTAATACAATAGCAGGAAAAGAGTCCCCCCCCCACTGTTCTAAAGCGTTCTGCATGTGGCATCTGCGTGTGATGTGCAGGTTACCTTCCCCCAAACATGGACACACTTATATACAGATACGTCTCACTTTATAAGATCGATATCCTGCATCACACTCTGTCTGCACTTGTACTTGTCTGTAGCTGGTTGTGCTTTGCATGTGTGGGATTCTGAAACATCCTTAAATTCGGGAATTGTCATTTGTTTATTCAAAGTCAAAGACAGTCCAAAGTAGTGCAACTTTGCACATTTTTTTTGTGTCTGAGGTGTATGTCACATTTTAGCTGCCAAAGCTCCGCTGCTGTCTGTCTCTGGTCCACAGTGTGAGAGGGGGAGTGGCCAGCGGCTAGAGCGGCAAAAGCCAATGTGTGCTTCTTTTAACTATATATTTAACGATATCTTTTGCATTTCTAATCCAAACAACATCAAACTTGGCACTGCACTTACTCCTACCAGTAGCAAGACACCTGTCTATCCATCGGACTAACGGTTCGAGAGATATGCGCATAACAGACAGACAGACGTTCCTGCAATTTATAGATAGATTTGCCAAAAGTCATTCACATAGAAACGTACATATTGATCCTACATGGTGACGTTACTGATGTTTAGGGTCAGTTTTACCTCAGAGAGGTCTAACTCCCTGTTGTTTTGGCATTTTAGGCCTTTATTTGATAGCACAGGTTTAGCCATGAAAGGGGCGAGAGAGGGGACGAAGACATGAAGCAAAGGGCCGCAGGTCGGAATTGATCCCACGGCCGTTCAAAAACTCCAATACAGAAATCCAAATAGACATATTTGGGATTTTAGAGGGGTAGTGCTGCGTCCATCCATAGTGCACAATATATAACCATGTTTTAAAGCTGAGGTCTCTGAGACACCAAACGAAGGTAAGACATCATTTTCTATAGTGGACCTCTGAAACTACGGTTCAAAATCATATTTTTAAGCTCATAAAATTAGTAAAAGTCACGATGTATCAAGGTGATAGCACGTGTTTTTGGATGATTTTTGAGTTGTTAAAGACGGCCAGGCTCTCCAGGACCCCAGACAGCACACTGGGGTTATTATTGACTACAGCAAGTGCTTTCCAACAGAAGCTCTGCACTAAACAGTGCATTTCTGAGAAACTCATAATTAGTACTGAAGCTCCTCACAGTTGTTTTTGCTCCTCTGTAATTTTATGTATACCTACGGAGATAATGACAAGACAAAAACTATGGTTTATACATATTCATGCAGACGTTATAACCTCTGTTGGCCTGAACGTGACTGTACTCCAGGCTTGATGTCAGCAAAGTGCACCGCAGCTGATCGGCTGCTCTAAACAGGACTTTGTAGATAACTTACCTGAGTATTTGGGAATATTCCTAGATAATAAACTCTGTGAATGTCAATTATGTTTACAGAAACAAATATTCATTTCCAAAGAAAAAAGAAAGAATCCCCCCCCCCCCCCACACACACACACACACACACACACACACACACGTCACCTCTGCATTGGTTTATTTGGTCGGTCGACGTTTTGGTCACAAGGACCAGAGACATACATTAGTCTACTACGTGTCTTGATAAAGGTCCTATTAAACTTTTTGTTTAACTTGGTGTGTGTGTGTGTGTGTGTGTGTGTGTGTGTGTGTGTGTTTGGCTTTCTACTAATCTAAAGAAACATAATGCAAGATATTCAACTCCTTAAGTGAGTTCTTAGTCTTCTGTCACACAGCATTGCTGCATGGGATGGTGACCGTAAATACAGGAGCGAGGTGGCGAGGGCCGTCCGTGTGACCAGTAAACTAATCAGGGGGCTACAGAGCCATTTGGGGGCTTTTTAGGAACAGAGGATGAGGAGGAGGAGGGCTCTGCGAATCACAGAGGAACCTTCACATTCTCGGTCCTCCAAGTTTGAGAGGCTAAACATGAGAATATAACAATGAAAATATAAAAGTAATCTATTTCACAGACTGTGTGTGTGTGTGTGTGTTTTTCAATTAACTATTCTCTTTCTGTATATGTCAGGAGTGAGTTATTTATCATAGGAAGGAAATAAACCAGCCATGTTTATGGTGGCTACAGGGATTCACAGACCACTATAAATTTAGGTAATAGCCTGTTTACATGAACATTAATTACCGTTGGGAACATTTTGTGTGTGGCGTTTACCGGAGATGATGGTCATGCTTTTCAAAATTTGATTTAGAAAATGGATTAAAATGCGACATCAACAACTTTTTACTTGGTCACTTACTGTAGATTTAAAGCGTGTATTAGTTTTCACCCCGCAGCTCTCATTTCCTGTCCCCCCCCCCCCCCACAAGAGGCACACAACATAGCAGATAACAGGCTACTTTTCTACATTTTCAGATTTTTGCCATTTAATCAACATAAAATATATGTTCAAAAGTACGTGAACACAAACACTTCACCATGAGTAAACAAAAAAGGTATATGAAAGGTATGTGGGCAGTGGTGTCCACATACTTCTGGCCAGATAGTGTCAGCTCTGATACTGTGCTGTCAGTCATTTTGAAACGGAAGGTGTAAGGTGTCCTTTCAGACGTTTAGATGTTATAATTTATCCATGAACGTGTGTGAAGTGTGTGTGTGAGACACACTGCAAACACCTACAGCACCAGACCTGACTAACTTCAATCCAAATAATCCCAACCCTTAATCCAATTCAGTTAACCAACTGCACACCTAGACTAGTTCACTTATTCAAATCAATAGGCCAAGTATAAATGGATCCAGTCTTATGTTATTTTGCTCATCATTAAAAAAAAAAAAAATCTAATCTAGCTCTCTGTTAACATCATCTACAGCCAAATCATTAACACAAATGCTCTAGATACGGCTGAGGAGCCATCTAGTGGTTCAGCTAACGTACTGCAAAAAGAATACGACAGTCACTGTCTTATCTAGCCAATGTTGTGCTTACAATGCTAAATAAACTGTTATAATGTTGCCTTTGTAATGAAATCCCCAATGGAAAATACCCAGTGAACTGGAGATTCATTTGTAAACGGTAGAACCCAATTTGCCAAAAAGACCAATGCAGGGATCTTCAACAGGGGCACCGGGACCTCTAGGGGGTCCTCAGAGTCAATGCAGGGGGGCCTCCAAATTACTGCTTACTGGCCTATAGGTAAGGTAGTCACTAAGGCAGCCATCCACAGATACAGTTAATCCTAAGGATTCACTGTGCCACATGTATGTTTAACATTAAAACATGATTCATAAAATCATGACAACAATTATTAGGCTATTCGAATAGCTTAGTATTCTATGCAAAGAAGGTATGTATAAAGGCTTTAGGCCGCCTTAAACCTTATTACCGCTCTCTCTCTCTTTCAGTTAAGGGGCCCTTGGCTTAAAAAAATGTTGAAGACCCCTGATCTAATGTTAAGAGGCTTAGTTACTAGCTGGACAAAGAGGGGCGACTTCCCCGGAGCCCCCGAGAACTCAATGAGCCCACAAAAGCTCTGGGCTTCCTTTGTTACTGTCAACTTGTTTTTGCCAATTTAATTGAAATATGTGTTTGGGAATATGCACAACTAAAGCACAATATATAATGTCTGTGATTTCTGATTGGCTGAGCATTGACATGAGGAGATCCGGCTTTATTTACTTATTTTGAGGCCCTGTCTTGTAGAGGTTCAGCCTCTGTCAAAATGTAGTGTAATTACCTTTATTATTTCAGTTTTGTGCTTATGTTAAATATTCTAAAATTATTTAGTTAAAGAGGCCCTTATTGTGCTTTTTGGTTTTTCCTTTAGTGAGTTTTATAGTTTTTTGTGATGTAAAAGGGCTTTAAAGTTCCTGTGACCCAACTTCAAACTTGGAAGCTGTAAGTTTGGCCACCTTTAAGTTGTTTTACTGTTTATTTGCAGGTTTGCCTGTTGAAGTTAACGTTAGCATGCTGCACGGCTAGTGTGGCTAGCTTCAATCGTTTTTAATTATAGAACAAATAGGCCTAAGGGGCCATGTAGTATTCCAACACAGAAACCCTGTTTACTTGTTTTATTTTTCCCCGAAGGGAATGTAAATGCTAATATTAAGTGTAAAAGTTCATACGACTCACCCGCGGGGCCATGGCGTGCTGTTCAGGGTCTCGTGCTTCCTGAAGATCTGACGCACACCGTCTCTCCTTCCCGCTCTGCTCTGCCCGTCCAGGTGTAAAACTGTGTCATACTTCTGCACGGTGTCGGTGTCACCGGTTCTCCACGACGGCCCCTCCGGGTCTCCAGCGACGGTGTCTGCCCCCTCGACAGGCCCCGCCTCCTCTTCCTCTACCTGCTGACTGGGACGGTCCCTCCTGTCAGGTGACGGAGCCCAGGTATACTCGTACTCTGCCCCCAGGGTAAGCATCCTCCAGGAGCCCAATGTGGCTGCGCGTACCGCTGGCAACGTTAGGGCAAAGAAAGAAATTCATAAAGCAGTTATTCATTCTGTTATTTTTTCTGGATGAACACACACACATGCGTCAAAGTGGAGAGATGTCAGATGATGGGTCACTGCAGCACAGTGCTTTCAGAAGTTAAGGGGTCGGTGCCTTGCTCAAGGGCACCTCCGCAGTGCCCAGGAGCTGAACTGGCACCTCTAAAGCTACCAGTCCACATGCCGTACTTGGTCCGTGCTGGAACTCCGGTTTAAAAGCCAACACACTGCAGACTGAGCTACTGCTGCCCCAATAAGAAGGCACAATAAAGGCCTCACATCATGCCATTTCTGATTCGTGGATGCCCAAGTTTACATGCTGTACAATATAAAAATAACTTTAGGAAGTCAGCATCTGTCTTACCTCAAAAGAAAGCAGGCCTAGTGCTAAAAAGTGGCTTAAATACACGGCTTCCGTTTGGCTAGCGATGTTAATCGTTAACCATCACCTTTTTTAGAGATACTCTTTTCCGCGAAGACATTAGCAACATAGTGTTTTAATCTATTGTAATGCTAACGGGTGCCGTTTAGCTGCCGTCAAGCCACAAGGCCCCCCAGCAGTTGGTGTTTGATACCCAAAACCCTTCTTGTACGTATACAATGATTTGTATTCCAGGTGGGGACAAATCAGGTTGTCCTCAAAGTTCTTTTTTTTCTCTCAAAAAGCCAAATGGTTTGAAAGTTCTTTCAATAAAGCATACATCTCACCTGTGTGTCATTTAAGAATTGGGTCTTCTTCGCTTCGGGCAGTGAGCCAAGACACAATAGGTCTGTTCAAGCAGACATTTTGACATGTCACAGTAGGAAAAGCAATGGTGTAATTACCAAAAATGACTGATGGCTGAATTCCATTTAGATGTTATCAGTTTCAGGGTCCTGGTACTGTGCATGCTGGTTCCCTGTCACACCATAATGGCTTACTGGGACACTTGACTAGAACAGAGCCAACGTTAATGTTATTGGCAACACCTGTGCTTTTCCTGCTGTGACAAGTGAAAATGTCTGCTGTGAAAAAGGATTTGGGGCCATTACCCAGCTTAAACTATCCATATCAAATAAAGTGCATTGCAAAGCTGCAAACGCATCCTTTCATAAGAAAGGGGGGTATTATCTTAAACCACTGTGGACTTTTTCCAACGTTGCCATAATCTCTCTTGATAATCACAATTCAGTGTCACTGCTAATTCCCCCAAATAGACCCCGCAGGCCTGTTTTTCAGCCCAGACACTACCTTACCGATGTGGGTTTAAACAGAGATGTGATGGCATTGCATTAAAAGTCAACAAACAACTTTTGAACTAAACTAAATTATTAGAATCTGTAATTTATAATTACAATTACACAGTCATTTATAATATATTATATACATATTATAGACATTTACATAATATAAATATAACAATTTTGTATTGCGGAAATTATTTTCTGCTTTTCTATCCTGTTAATCATCTTGTGAGGCCCCCGGCTGTCAGTATGGCCCAGGGGCCTTTACTCAGGATGTTCTACCCTAATGATTATTAATGCAATAAAAACAATGTAAACCAATGCAAACAAAGAAGGTATGAACGAGAATGAACGTACCATAAACCACAGTCGATCGTCTCTCTTGCCATCTGGAGTTGTAAGGAAGTGCTCTCTTCATAACTGCTCTATTACTGACATAAATCCAACTCAACAGTGGAATAAAGCAACTATTTGACCCTCACGCAGTTCATGTACTGTATTATGTCTGCCTGCAGGAGGCACCAGGGCAGGGGCACCAAAGACAAAAAATAAAAAAGTGGCTCCCACCTTGGAATGCGGAAAGGCTGCTTCCTGTCCGGCCAGTTAAGAACCTCGTTATCAGACCAACCGTCTTCGATGCTCGAGGAGAAATGTCTCGGATTCAATTATCGGCTCTGTTTTCGCTGTCCGCCCTGGTAACCAGGAAGGGAGCAATCATCGGCCAGTTTATGAGACCTAAAGGGCCTGCACATGTTACAGTTATTCACGTCCTGCTGTGTTTTACTCACATTGGTGCTACAGGCGATACTTTGAATCCAAATCATTTCGGTGTTTATGACTATAACTGCTGAATAATTCATGTTTTTACAACTTTCTTCCTTGATTGAGTTTGGTTGCAGAGTAGCCTACTCAGGTACTGCACTTGAGTAGGCTACATGTGAGTATTCCGTGGCCACAAATGAGTATTTCGTACGCACGTTATACCTATTTCGTGGCTACAATTTATTTATTTTTCCCACGTCATGTCTGGGGCTCCGTAGTAGCCTACTTGAAAAGTTCCATTTTGAGACTTTCTCTTGCTTAGCTTCAGGAGGAATATCGGCTCTTTTTACTACTCTGTTGTACATTTTTCCAACAGCTGTACTTAAAGGGACTTGCGGAATAATTTTTAAGACTGTAATATTTCAACTTTTCAGGCACATCTTTGTTTAGCTTGATAATGCGCATTTTAACCTCGCTAGCACCGTGGCTTCAGATAGCATTGTCAGGACAGGAGCAACATCACTTTGGTCTTGAGTGTTTAAACCTCAAATTAAAAAAAAAACTGGATGAATTGCAATTTAAGTTTGGTACAGACATTTAAATACATTTATGACCAAATACCTGAAAAAAAACTAATGACATGTCCATTAGCCTCAGCTGCAGGTTGTGTAGTGCTAAGTAGCAACTTGTAGCATGCTACCATGCTAAACTAAGACATTACTGAAAGAGTAATGGAAGATGCCAATCAAGCACATTTTGCACACGTCTCCACATTCCTGAAACGAGGTCTAATCAGGCAAATTAGTGACAACACCTGTGGACCTTTAACGAGGAATACCATTTTGTCTTTAATTCATAATTGTTACGTCTGTATATAAATAAAATGTTTATATACTTCAGAATTCTGACTTTAAACTTAGAATTCTGACTTTAAAGTACATTAAAATGGGTGCCTAGGTTGCTCACCTGGTGGAGCACACTCCCATGTGTAGGGGTTTTCTCCTCGACGCATCGCCGCGGGTTCGACCCCAACCTGTGGCCCTTGGATGCATGTCATTCCCCCCCCCCCTCTCTCTCTCTCTCTCCCTCCTTTCACATCTTTACCTGTCCTATACAAATAAAGGCCTAAAAATGCCCCCCAAAAAATCTTTTAAAAAATAAATAAAAATACATTAAACTCATTACTCAGAACTCAAATACATTTTTCACGTGGCCCTAATTGTCTTACGTATGTGCCTTTTAGTCCTAAAACCTGTAGTTTTGAATTGAAACCGAATTCTGAATCCATGATTTTACCTGCAATAAAGTTCTTTCTATTGTGGTGTTACATATGTCCAAATGAAGCTTTGTGAAGTATTTTCTAAGCCCAATAGATGGCAATCGCTGTTCAACAAAGGGTTGAAAAAAAAAAAACCTCAATTGCTATTCCTTGAGCTACTACTTCCACCACTGTTTATTTGAAGCTTCTATCAGTTATAGTAGCATATATATATATATATATATATATATATATATATATATATATATATATATATATATATATATATATATATATATATATATATATATATATATATATATATATATATATATATATATATATATATATATATATATATATATATATCCATACATACACACACACTACTAGTTTGAAATGAGCTCTTCAGCAGCCCTCTAAAATTATGGCACAAACTAGAGGCTTTGAAAATCCAAACTCATTGAAGCAAACAGAGCGTAGGAAGTGTCAGCAGCTCCGATGCCACAGCTGCTCCAATATTTCAGCACTGGGCCCTGGGCCTGTCTGTCAAAACTGAGCTGCTGCTGCTGCTGCTCAGTTCTTGCAGTCAAACTGACTGCAGGCTTCAGTTTGAAGGTTTTACAGTCATGTGTTTGTGGTTGACAAGATAAGGGAGCTAAAAAAGCAATCTCTACCCAGACCTGAAGAAAATCTGCAAAAATGACAGAACTGGAGAAAGTACAAATTCTGCATCAACATTTTTAGGCAACATTGAGGCAAATAGGCTGGCATTCTAAGAGAAAACGTCAACAAGTAGAGCGTATCAGAATAAATGCATTAGTAGTAAATTTATTGAAAAAGATACAACCAATTAGATGGATGGTTCACGGTCCAGAAATATGTAACAGAACTTTATGAAGTGCATTTTTTTTTTTTTTTTTTTTTATAGCCTTTTTGTTTTGTTTATATCTTCCGAGACTTTGCACAACAGTCACTGCTTTACTAACGACATTTAAAAAGACAGGTTGGCTTCTGTCGGCAAAATCATGAAACAAAATAAAAAAATAGCCTACAGTAACTACGATTACAAAACTGGAGTTAAAATAAAACAAATAAAAAACTTTAAACATTCTCTTATCTTACAAACTATGTTCACTTGGGTAATAAAAAAATCAAAACAAAGTAAAAACCTTTGACAGCACCATTTTCTCTTTTTTTTTTTTTTAAACTCCACTTCAATTTAATCAATCCATTTTTGCACAACTGTGGCAAAATGTCTGACACGATCCCCCTTAAACATGCTTAATAAAAAGGCTCAATTCATTCAGACTAGAAATGCCTCATTTCTGAGGAATGGAACATCGTCTTTCTCTATACCCGCTTGAGTAGCAAATAATAAAAAAAAAAAAAACCTTTTGCACCATGTTTGTCTTTCCTATCATTTCAGTTAATTCATCAATTCATAATCAAATATGATGGTGCATGCGTTCAAACACTGCAACAAAGATGAAGTGACACAAAGAAGTGGCAACATGGTTGGATATTTATCTAATTTTGCCGGAATGGTTCATGATAAATGACCGCAGAGGCCAGACAAGTGAAACTCAGCTGTATGCTGAGGTTGTCTTCGCAAAAGACAATGCTACCCCTCATCCCCCAAAAGTTCCTTGATCATGACTCGATAAGAAAAGCCATTTAACAATTCAAACAATTAAAAAAAAGAAACAAATAAAAAAAAAAAGGGACAAAATGCACAGTTCTCCTTCGCAGTAAAGTTAAGTATGAAATGTAAAGACGTGTTTATTGTCCCTGTGATTTGCGGTGCGTGATGCGCTGCTGCCCCCTGCTGTTCCTGTTACACAAGGTGGAATAAAAAGGAGCAGGAAGCCTTTCCAGGATTCGATTGTGCATCTGGTTGTGTGTGACAACGTTTGACGGGCTCTCGCGAAGGTCCGCGGTCCATGGGTTTTGAAATCAGAAGTGAAGACACAGTACAAGTTCACTGATTAAAAAGTTTAAAGTTCGAGGAGCATGCAGACGGCCGCCCTCGTGTGTCTGACAGTTGGGTACATGTAGTGAAGTGTAGTATGGCGGCGGCGGCGGCTTTAGGAGGGGCTGGAGGGACTGTTGGAAGAGCTGGTGTCGGGAGACGCGCTGGGCTGCTGCTGGTTCTCCGGGGTGCTGTCCGCCTGCAGCGACGCCATGGCCGCGGATGAGTACTTGCACTTGGACGAGCCGCATTCGCAGCTGAACAGCTTGCTTTTGACTTCCCAGAAGTCGTCGCCGTAGTTAAATCTGAGAGGGGGGGAGAGAAAAAGCAAAGGATTATAGAAAAGTGCTGCCATTAAAATCAAAACCTGCCTTTATCGGACTTCCGGGGTTGAAAAACAAAACTGTTCATTGCATGTCCCGCTGAGTGAGACAGCTCTTAATAAAATCTGTATCAGCCCCAGAATCACAGTGTATCAGGGTCCTTACTCCACTTACACCACTACATCTAAGCTGTTCATATTTTCTGTTAAATATTAATTAGGCTTTTAATTGTGTCAATTCTCAAACTTAATCTGTTAGTCTTGGCCACTACATCATATTGGCATCAAACATTTCAGTTTTCAAATCCTGTGTCTAAAAGACATGACTTAAATTGGTGTAAAAAAAAAAGAAAAAAGTGTTACCCAAGCTCCTCTCCAGCCTTGATGTTTTCACTGGCAAAGAAGGCAATGTGTGGGAAACGAAGGTCCTGGTGCGTCGTGAACACTCGACAGGCAAACAAATTGGGCTCGCACATGTGATTGAGGAAGCGGCTGATGTTTCCATAGAAACGAGCATCGATGCAGTATAGATCTTGTGGCTGGGAGGGAAGATAAATAATAAATAAACTGCACAGCTAAAAGGAGAATTATGCATGGTTGATATAAAGAAAAACATGTTAGAGGAACACGCCGACTTATTGGGACTTCAGCTTATTCCCCGTATCCCCCAGAGTTAGATAAGTCCATATATACCCTTCACATCTCCGTGTGTGTTATAACTCCGTCTGACGCCCCCACTGCTAGCCTAGCTTAGCACAGATCCTGGAGGTAACCGGCTCCATCTAGCCTACTGCTCCCAATAAGTGACAAAATAACGCCAACATGTTCCTATTTACATGTTGTGATTTGTCTAGTCACAGGGTGTACAAATTACAAGGGACACAGCCGTCTTCTAACCGTATACATACTGGGAACTATATTCTCAGAAGGCCAAGCACTGCTACTTCTGCTCCAAACCACGGGGCTTCTCAGGTGCTGCAAGCAAATCACTCCGCCCAAGTAGCAGAAGTAGCAGTGTTTCGCCTTTCTGAGAATATAGTTCCCAGTATGTATACGGTTAGAAGATGGCTGTGTCTCATCATGTGACCTTGTTATTTGTACACGCTGTGACTCTACAAATCACAACATGTAAATAGGAACATGTTGGCGTTATTTTGTCACTTATTGGGAGCAGTAGGCTAGATGGAGCCGGTTACCTCCAGGATCTGTGCTAAGCTAGGTTAGCAGTGGGGGCGTCAGACAGAGTTACAACACACACGGAGATGAGAAGGGTATGTATGGACTTATCTAACTCTGGGGGATACGGGGAATAAGCTGAAGTCCCAATAAGTCGGCGTGTTCCTTACAAGTAGTAACTAGGAAATGATCAGAGTGAAGGTTGGAATTAGGTTTCTCTCCATTTTTGAACATGTGTTAATATAATAATCTATTGGTCCTTTACCTTATCGTCCAGGCTAAACAGGTAAGTGTCATTCTGCCTCATCTCTGCTTCTGCTTCAGAGATGATCTCCCCGACGTACCTGTTCAGAAGCAGGTTGAGCCATCAGCAGCTGGAGACATCACTGAAACCTTTTAATGCTGATGCTCTTTACAACATGGCAACTTTTCCTCTACTGGAGTTAGACGGTTTTAGTTGGGAACAGTTCGGAGATACTGAGATATAAACATTAAACATTCCTTCTGCTAAACCAGGAATGTCAAACTCAACTTCACTAAGGGCCACACTGGAAAATGAGAATCACACCAAGGGCCAGACATGTTTACTTTATTGATATGCTTTTATTTAATCAAAAAAGTCAAATATCTTTGACTGTATTATTGCATGTGTCATATAGTCTTCTCACTTACAGTTTGGTCCACATAAAGTCCTAAAGAAGTCAGGAAAAAGTTCCTCAGCCATCATAGAAATAAAGTGCCCCAAAATGTCAATGACAACGCTGGATTTGGGCTGCGGGCCTTGAGTGTGACACGTGTGCTAAACCTTTCATGTTTTTCCAATCTTTTAAAATATTTAACCCAAAAGATTAATTTTTGAAAGAAAAAAAATTGAAAGAGACAATTATCACTTGTCAATCGCAGTTATTTCTGAGACAATTAATTGTACAGCACCATTTGGAGTTGTTAGGGCTCTCTGTACTGCTGGTGGTTTGGGTCTTTTCATTGGATGCATTGACAATTTAAAAAAAATGTGGAGTAAAACCAGCCGTATCACATGCTGTACAGATTGTAAATCCCATTGAGGCAAATTTGTGATATTAGGCTATATAAATAAAATTACCCTTAAAGGTGCCAGGTCCAGCACACTGACTGGAGCGTGCAGTGAAAACATTTTATTAAAGCAGCAACGTTTAGATCAGAAACATGTTGGGCCCTATCTAGCACCCGGCGCAGCGCGGCGCAACGCCCGACACAAGTGTCTTTGCTATTTTAAGAGCATCCAACGCCCGCGTCGTTTAAATAGCAAACGCATCTGCGCCCATGGGCGTGCTGGTCTTACAGGGAGGTGTGTTCAGGTGCATTCATGGCGTATGGCTATCTTGAGGCAGCGGGAAGTGATTGGCGCCATTGACCAAGAAAAACCTCGTCTAAAGTCAATAGCACAGCATTTCATTGTTATTTTAACAGCAAATTAGTAAAATGCCCTAAGCTTATGCACAACACACACACACACACACACACACACACACACACACACACACACACACACACACGATTACAAATAAAAATATTACGGTGCAAATCCATCATAATAGCAATGCGCCGAGGTCCAAACGTGCCTGGCTTTTAAAGGGAATGGGAGATGACACTCTGATTGGTTTCATTGCATGTTACGCCCAAAACACACCTATGAATTAATGAAGACACTAAGTACAACCCTTTTGAACCATGCGCACAGACCCTTTTTTCCACCGTCAAACTAGCAAAAGTGGATTTGGACACGCCCTAAAGGAAACTGAGGTATTTTCTTAGCCAACGTGTTTTTTGAAATGGTACACAGAACCCTAAATGTTGTGATGAAAAAATAAAAAAAGCAGTTGAAAATAGTTACAATAACGCAACGCCTCAGTGACACCGACAGCACTTGTGAATGTGAAGAAGCAGAACGCATAACTGTCTCTCCGGTACAGTATGCTGCGCTCACAGTCTGAGCTGCTGCCATCTGGCAGGAGATGCAGACCATGCCATGTGTGAGAGTAAC
>CM042329.1:13472838-13700338 GCA_023566125.1 Zingel zingel | reverse complement strand
GCATGGCACGGAAGGTTCCCCTGCTTAAACCAGCACATGTCAAGGCCCGTCTTAAGTTTGCCAATGACCATTTTGATGATCCAAAGGAGTCATGGGAGAAAGTCATGTGGTCAGATGAGACCAAAATAGAACTTTTTGGTCATAATTCCACTAACCGTGTTTGGTGGAAGAAGAATGATGAGTACCATCCCAAGAACACCATCCCTACTGTGAATTATGGGGGTGGTAGCATCATGCTTTGGGGGTGTTTTTCTGCACATGGGACAGGGCGACTGCACTGTATTAAGGAGAGGATGACCGGGGCCATGTATTGCGAGATTTTGGGGAACAACCTCCTTCCCTCAGTTAGAGCATTGAAGATGGGTCGAGGCTGGGTCTTCCAACATGACAATGACCCGAAGCACACAGCCAGGATAACCAAGGAGTGGCTCTGTAAGAAGCATATCAAGGTTCTGGCGTGGCCTAGCCAGTCTCCAGACCTAAACCCAATAGAGAATCTTTGGAGGGAGCTCAAACTCCGTGTTTCTCAGCGACAGCCCAGAAACCTGACTGATCTAGAGAAGATCTGTGTGGAGGAGTGGGCCAAACTCCCTCCTGCAGTGTGTGCAAACCTGGTGAAAAACTACAGGAAACGTTTGACCTCTGTAATTGCAAACAAAGGCTACTGTACCAAATATTAACATTGATTTTCTCAGGTGTTCAAATACTTATTTGCAGCTGTATCATACAAATAAATAGTTAAAAAAAATCATACATTGTGATTTCTGGATTTTCTTTTTTTAGATTATGTCTCTCACATTGGACATGCACCTACGATGACAATTTCAGACCCCTCCATGATTTCCAAGTGGGAGAACTTGCAAAATAGCAGGGTGTTCAAATACTTATTTTCCTCACTGTATATATATATGTCATGGTGGTCATGACTGCATGATTGGTAAATATTATTACACACTACATGGTATGTGGACGCTTGGCTCACATACGTTTGGTCGGGTGCTGTTTTTCATGGTTTGGCCAGGTTCGGGTGTCCACATACTTTCTGATACATCTCGTTAAAAGAAAAAACTGTGCTCTGTCCGTGTAGACATCTATTCTTACCTTGTCATACCAGCACCGCAGACTGAGTTGTCCACACATGCAGATACTTGTCGAACAGTCTTCTTTACAAACACAGTACTGGTAGCCATGGATAAAGAGAGAAAAATGATATTGATCATGTCACACTGCCAATCACAGAGAGGGGGGGGGTTTGTTTCCTTTCGAATGCCTGATGATATGGTTGTACTAACCTGTAAGTGGGTTATGTTCCTGTCGATGTTCATGGGAGAGGTGACACAGTTTTCAGGGATGTATTTGTAGTCGTCTGGGTAAGGTTCACTGTCCACAGAGTTGACACAGGGAAGGGGAACTCTCTCCTGCCCCAGAGCTATGTCACTGTAAACAGAGCCGACGCTGGTTAGGGGCTGTCAACCGCAAGGACATCTGATGCAGAGATTGTGGCAAAAACAATGCTGGGGGTTTTGTACGGCTGCACGATTGATCCACCCGCAACGTGACTCTGTGCGATTACATTTAAGTAAACCAAAAGGTGTGCTATGTGCCGGACACTCTAGCCTCGGCGCGAACTGCAGTCCCCACGTTGTTGACACCCTTCACTTTACCAAGAGTTTTAACAACAGATGAAGCCACTGTGTCTTAAGAAGCTTGTTGTTTTATTGTTCACTGTTAACTAGGGCTACACGATATGAGGAAAACATGCGATATATAAGGTCGTTGTTGAATATCGCAATAATGATATCACCTGCGATAAATAAACAGATCAAGTGTACTAAGCTCTGCCTTTCTGCTGCTTTCAGTATTCTGCTTAAATACAACAATTGCTTATTGAAATTAAAACAAATGAAAGGAAATTGTTTCCAAAATGTTCATCCCCGAATTGACCCTCAGGCATGTTATATGTCTATTTCATTCATAAAATAACTTTAGTCTGAGCGATGTGGTTGTACATTAAATTACGTCTCCCTCCCATTTAGCGCGGACGTTTTATTCCGCGTTTTGTGTTGGCCTACTGTTTTCTTCTCCCTTGTCCCCCTGTACTTGTGTAAAGCGTCCGTGGGTCTCAGGAAAAACACTATATTAATCTTAGTTATTATTAAGTTGGTTGCCACAACAATCTCTTAACGCTCTGGCTCGTGACACAGTGACAGTGACAACGTTACCCGGTTTAGCTCACGATGCATCCAAAGTAGGCTAAGTTGCCGTACGCAACACCTGAAATGCAACGATGCTTTGGTAACATATTCTCTTATTGTAGATTAATGATTTTCTGTCCAAGTAAAATATTCATCGCAACTATATGACCTCCCGGTAACTAACTCAGTAACCTATAGTGGGTAATACAGCACCGTAAAGACCTTTATGACAGCAAGCGTAGTAAAAACACTACCGCTTCTGTCCAAAGCGGCCGCTAGAACCAACAAAAACTGAAAGTAACATACAGCCACTTTAATTATTCCATTACAGCATTTCATTTGTACTGCTGAACAAAACAAACCTGTCTATTTTGAAAAGTTTTTTTTGTTATTTAATTTGGCTATTTTACCATTTTTTTAAACACATTTTTTGTTTGTATTTCTTCTTATGCTTGAAATACACATTTCAAAATTGTGCATTTTCCTTCATAATCAAGCAAGTAGACTCGTGATACCATTATATCGCAATCGGTGTCCCGAAAATTGCAATATGACCTTTTCCTCCCAATCGTGCAGCCCTAGTGTTTATCCATCTAATAAGCCTTGAACTCACGAATGAATGACTCAACCTGGCCTTCTTGGATATTATTCTTTCTATCTGTCTCTACATGCCCACCCCAAAGCAGCCCCCCTCCCCTTTTTTAACACTGCTATTTTCACAGTATAATTTCAACCTGTGAAGGACTTTTTCCTCTGCTCGAGCGAGCCTGGCGTTCTTGGCGTCCCTTTCCCTCCTGTTGGCCTGCAGCGCCGCCCAGGCCTTAGAGTTGTGGCTGCAGCAGTCTGGAGGAGTTTCTCCCTCGCGGTTCTTCAGAAACACATCAGCTCCTCGAGTCAGGAAAAGCCTGGGGAGACCATATTCTTCTGATCATCAACAACAAGCCGCTTCTGGACAACTTTTTTTTTTTTTTTTTTTTTAATTGCTCTTTTGAATCAATCCTTTTGCTTTTAACTGTAGCTTAAAAAGCAATGTATTTGTTTTACTCCAAAAAGCAAGGGTTTGGCCTTTTCCCTGGAGGCAGCGACTCACGTGACACATTCTAAGCGATTCTCCCGAGCAGCGATGTGTAGAGGCGAGTCTCCGTGGATGTTGACAGCCTGCAGGTGGCAGCGGGCGTTTAGGAGCAGCTCGGCGATCTCCACGCTGCCCGAGAACGCTGCCCAGTGAAGGCAGATGTTCTCTTCCTAGAAAACAAACCAGCATGAACCAACAATGACACAACACTGGCTTCTTCTGTAAAGCACGTGAAATGCAGAGTGGACAGACTCCTCAGCCAACCTTGTCCCTGATGCTGATGTCGGCTCCTTTGGACAGAAGCAGCTTCACCTGGTCCACATGCTTGTACTCGGTCGCCCAGATCATGGCTGTCCAACCTCCATCATCCTGAGGGGAAATTCATACTTTCAAGCTCGGTGAACGGACCACTGATCAGCTGAGTAAAGCTGTAACATGCAGTACGTACATGGCAGATACGAAACACCCCTGTTACCCACTGGGTGCACAGCTTCTTCCGAGGAGAGACTGTGTCTTTACATCACAGCTGCCCTTCTTGCATCAAGGTCCAACATTTCAAACAAAGACACATCAGATGCAGAGCCGTCCTTTCTCTGAGCTCTGCCTAACAGTGAAAACACACTGGACGCGAAAGCACCGCGAATAGCTGCAAAGCCGAGCTATTTTCATTTCGCCGCCCATCTTATCCAACCTGTCTGTTCACACCAGCTGCGATCAGGAGCGGAGCAGCCGCGCAAGCCCGTGCGCTGCAGCGATCATTTCGGCAGCTCTTCTTATTTCTTCTGCAAGTGAATGTGTAAAGCCAGGTAGGTAATCATATACAGGAAGGACACAACGCAGCCGGATACTTTACAAAATAACACGCACGTACGCACACAAGCGGCATGTTAGCTTAGCATAAAGACTTAGTTCTCATCCAACACTCAGCAAAAAAAAAATCAAATACGTTTTTAAAATTGTGAATGGCTTGCCCCGTGAAAGTGGAAGATTCGGATCATCAGTATTCTTCAAGTCGAGCAGTTGTGTCAGTGTGTGTACTTCTGGGGACATTTTGCTCCCCAGACTACAGAGTGATCACTCCTCGCTTTCACGCTGCTCTCCAAGGTAAAATCATTCCACTATGTCATCCCGTCCGCGCCGTGAACAGGCAGCAGCAGACCGGGACCCAGGGTGAGTCTGAGTGAGACGGAGGCAGCTGCCCGGAGGAAGAGAGAGATTTCCAAACCGTCGTTAGCGTAGTTAGGAAGCATTAGCTTGGCTTGTTTACTATATGACGTGAACGTAGCTGTCACCCTGAATGTCCTGCTGACCCCGTTCAAAAATCTGGCAGGTCAATAAAGAGTTGCTTGATAGTCAAAAAAGGAACAAATAGTCAAATATTCATATTGAACAGCCAAATCCAAGTCGACAGACAAAATTCACACACACAGGCTATACTACCTAAGACAATCTATACACATGCACCATACTACAGACCTTTTTCACGGCAGACATGTTGACGTGTCATAGTAGGAAAAGCACAGGTGTATTCAGAACCATTAATGATGGCCGCATTCCACTTAGGAGAGGCCCTGGTACTGTGCATGCTGACTCACTGAAATAGCTTACTGGGACACTTGATGGAATTGAGCCATCGTTAAGGTTAGCAATTTCAGCTGTGCTTTTCCTACTATGACAAGTCAACATGTCTGCTGTGGAAAAGGTCCATCGCATGCATCCAAAGTCATTTGACTTAATCATTGATAGCAAAATGATTAAGTCGGCATTTTAGTTCATCATTTGACAGGTGCATCAAAAGTTAATTGACCCCTTTAAGTTCAATCAGCCGTGCTGTCACGAGGCTGACAGTCAAATGTCAAGAACTTTACTGAATTACTGAACTCTGCCGAGGCATTATTTACAATCAGCTGTACGGTGTAAAGTACATAATATCCAACATATGCATCAATGTGTGGTCAGACAGCCTGACATATGATATGATCAGCTGGAGGAGAAAGTGACTGGAGAGCAGCATTAAATGCTACTGAATGAGGATGACTGGTGCGCGAGGGAAAACACACACGTAAACAAATGTGAAAGCCTTGAAATCACTAAGAGGATCAAAATAACTGAAAGAGAACATGTGAAACGGTACCCACCTGACAGTTGATGTTGATTAATCCTGTGGACAGAATGTGCTCAACGATGCTGTAATGGCCAGACTTTGCCGCTAGGTGGAGACACGTGAATCCTTCAACATCCTGAGAGCAGCAGAGAATCCAATTCCAATTAGAATCCAATTATTTCAGTTTCTCAAGTCTCAAGATAAACTTCCTTAAATAGATATATGCATGTGATTAAATAATGTAATAATCTGTTTAGCAAGAAACCACTTTAACATCTTAATTCAAATACGTTCTATTCAGTTTTTCTGGACAACAAGAATATCAATAGAGCACTGCTGACAGCTGCCAAAAAAAAAAGAAGGGCAAATTACATTCTGATTTTACTCATCACTGCAGCCTTAGCCACAAACCAGATGCAGGTTTACCTTGTGTGTGGCGCTGGCTCCAGCTCTCAGCAGGTACTGGACCGTCTCCATGTAGTTGTTCTCACAGGCCTCCATCAGTGGCGTCCGCTGATCTTCGTCACACATGTCCACGTTCGCGCCGGCCTGGAGCAGCATTTTTTATTTTAGAACATGAAAATTAAGGATCTGAACCGACCTTATTCATAACCACAGGAGTAAGAAGAAGGCGGGACTGAAACACTATCATTAAAAGAGTCTTACCTGTACGAGCATGTGGCAGATGTCTTTGTATCCTCCTTCAGCTGCAGCGTGGAGCGGCGTGCGTTTGTTCTGAGACTCCATCTTAAAGTTAGGGTCGATCCCATCCACTGGAAGGGAAACGGAGAAGGAAACCATTTTGTTAAAAAGCATGTGGATAGAAACACAAGTTAGATGCATATAAAGAACCAAGACTGATGGGGCACTAAAACGGACCAGGTGGAGTTAACATACCCAACATGAGCACAACCTTCTTGAGTTCTCCCTGTTTGGCTGAGAGGTAAAGTTGTTTGGGGTGAAAACGCAGCTTCTTGGGCCTGATCAAAACACGCACAAAAAAAAAAAAAAAGAAAAATGTGAGTGGTTGTCCAAGTTTGTCTCAAAGGTCCAGGCTTTGGGTCATCCAGATAAATCAAGACACCACTCTCGTGGTAGAACTTACTTCTCTGTTTCGAGAGCTACCAGGACGCTCTCTAGAGTCTCTCTAGCTGTTCCTTGAGGGACTGTAGGTGGGACAGAGGTCCCCGCCACAGCCAGCAGTGACGCGGCCCTGGACGACCCAGGAACAGCAGAGGCGTCGAGTCCCTGTGCAGAGCGATTGGACAGCGAGCTGTCGGCCCTGCCGCTGACTTCAGCCCCCACAGCCGGACGAGATGAGCTGGACAACAAAGGAGGAGAAGTACTTAGCTGTGCAGTCTATGGATGACTTTTCATTGGGGACATTTTTGGACTTTTGGATTTGTCTTAAAAATCTTCCGTGGAGAAAACTACAAAAAGAAGCTGCTACCTCTGCAGACAGAGCACCTTGATTGCGCAATAAATCAGCTGACTCTTTCATCCATGTAGCACACTATATTTACACTAAATATTCACACAAAGCACCTTGCGACTGTCCTCATTAGGGGTGTCACGATACCAAAGATTCAGTAGTCAGTGCCAATACCTGTAAAATAACACCATTCTCGATGCCGATTTCGATACCACGGTAAAAAAAAAAAGAAAGGATTTTCTAAGATTCCATGTACTTGAACTTGAAACATGAACTTCTTTATTAAAATATTTGAAAAATATCAAAATGTCACAACAAGACATACAAAACATGTGCAATAGAGCATAGAACAACATAATAAAGTGCAATTAATGGTCATAGTGCAACAACTAGTGTCACGTTACATCCCCGGGACGATACACAGAGACATCGTAGCTTCAGCGAGACGTCATCCATGCGACACTGAAGTGTGAAGTCTTTCTAACTACGTATTTTCCCAGCCTTATACTTCAACAGTTTAACAAGACTTTCTTGACTTGCGAAATTATCTATTAAACAGATGAACATCATGTGTGTAATTCATGGCTCAATTCAAATGGGATCAAAAAAATAATTTAATTAATAAATAAATAATAATAAATAAAAATTAAATTCTCTCTCCATGGACTCTCGTTGATATTTTTTTGAAAGATAGTTCCCATGGACCGGAAGTAGAAGGCGTGACTTCGGCTCCCTAAGCCATGTGTAGTTCCACTTGTTCGTGGCCTCCTACCTCTGAATGCAAGTATCGACTGGAACACTCTGAAGCGTATACTGCCCCCATCAGCTCCAGAAGAGGCGCAGCACCGATAATAACACGGTGCTTAAAAAAAAAAAAAAAGGCATCGTCTGTGTTTTGTCATTTTAAAATCGAAAGGTATCGCAAGTATCTGTTCTCGTGACATCCTTAGTCGTCATCATCACCTGCAGACTTATATATATATATATAATGTCGGGGTTGGGAGAAAAAGACCGCAGCCCACATGACTGGGCCATTGGGAAAATTCCCGTACTTCCTGATGGCCAGTGAGCGCCACACCACAGTTGGTACGTTACCTGCCGGTGGTGGTATCTGCTCGGCCCTCGGGGATCCCAGGCGTGGCAGGTCCGTGTGCTAGCGTGGAGGGCACGGTGGAGGTGGTGTCGGCCTTGGCGATGGTGACCTCCTTGGCCTTGCTGGCCTCCTCTCCACAGTGGGGACAGAAGCTTTGACCTTTCAGCATCGAGGCACACGCACCATGGAAACGGTGGGAGATGCTGGGGTCTGGTTGGCACTCCATGAAGGTCCCCTGCATATTGAAAAGCCAAAAGTCTCCGTAAGCAAAACACAATGGTCCTCTCGGACTGTGTTACTGTGAGGGGTCAGGTCATTAGAAAACATGGTTACATGTGCAGCAATAGTCGGATTCCTCTAAAATCACACTTTATGGCTGCAGTGAATCATTCATTTTGATATCAAGAATTATTTTTTGATAAAAAAACAAAAACAATGAGTTCACTGTACTAAAATGGCCCCCACAGTCACCAGATCTCAACCCAATAGAACATCTTTGGGATGTGGTGGAACGGGGAGCTTTGTGCTCTGGATGTGCATCCCACAAATCTCCACCAACTGCTAGATGCTATCCTAACAATATGGGCCAACATTCCTAAAGAATGCTTCCAGCAACTTGGTGAATCAATGCCACAAAGAATTAAGGCAGTTCTGAAGGCGAAAGGGGGTAAAACATGGTATTAGTAGGGTGTTCCTAATAATCCTTTAGGTGAGCGTACATTGCAGTGAGACATGATCAAAGTGCAGCGGTACTCACAGCCCTGCAGAAGAAGCCACAGCCGGGGCAGCACTGGTGCTTCACCATGCCGTTGCGGTGGTCCTCGCACAGAACCAGCAGCTGAACAGAGTTGGAGGGACGCATCATTTCATGTTTCAGTATGGCACCCTGGCAGCGGGTCAGCTGTCCGTCGACGCTCTCTGTGGCCATGCACTTCTTGTCTGCCAGGGTGAGAATCTCTCGACTCTTGGGCGTCTCCATGCGGCAGCTGCAGAGCGGAAGCTCCTGAACCTCCTCCATGGCTGACCCTGAAGCGTCTGCAAAGAAACAACGTCAGACCCCAATATCAGTTTAAAAATCAGTTCAATCAGAAGGACTCAACACCCTGAATCATAGGTTGGCTGGACAATGTAGCACATGTATGCAGATATGATCTAACCCCTTTTTAGTTGATACCACCCACTCAAAACCACTGACAGGTAGACAGGTTGGACACCGTTTAAATTTTTTTGATACAGTTTTTTTTTTGTACAGATACCAAAATGATTATTGGGTAAAAAAGAATTTTTACCTTACTTTGTGGTATACAAACATGTTTTTCTACAAAACCATTTTTTTTAATCTAACGAGAGAAGTCACACAATCTGCACAAGCTTTCACTTACTTGACTGACAAAAAAGAAAATAGTCTGAAGACAAAAATCTGATTTAAAAATCAGGAACTATTTGATCACAGAATAAGTAAACAAGATTACAAATCTGACCAGGCATTCATTGATGCTTCTTCTTACGACCTTGCACCTACGTGATCGGAGTATAATTACCCCCTTTTCAAGTCTTCAGGCATAAACAACCAGACTGGGGCGGTTTTCACCAGGATCAATTCATTGTGCAAACAAAAACTGGTTGCCATCAGAATGACTTTCTGTGGTTTAAATACGTCTGGTGCTGTGCTTATTGACAGCTGTTTCTCTGCTTAAAGAAACAACAAACCAATCTAAACTTTGTTGGCAGCATTAAGAACGGGGCTGTCATATTCCTGTGCTAGAGCCAGTACAATTCCATCAGAAAAATGGCCACAAAAATAGCAACAATGGACACAGCGTGCAGCTTGTTGTGCAGCTATTTACAGAATGAACAACTCTGAAAAAAATACAATAGATCTTCAATCAATATGACTATAATTCAGTTAGGTTATTTATATAGCGTTTTTCTAGTCTTAATGAATACTTAAAGGCGCTTTAACATAGTACTGGAACCATTCCACACACACACACACACACACAGCTGCCGAACAAGGAGCCACCTGCTCATCAGATAAACATCCACACACATTCACACACCGATGGCGCAGCATCGGGAGCAATTCGGGGTCAGTATCTTGTCCAAGGACACTTGGACATGGAACTGCAGGGCCAGAGATCGAACCACCGACCTTCCAATTTGTTGGCGACCGCTCTACCACCTGAGCCACAGCCGCCCCCTATAACTGACTTGTATTAAAACAAGTATTGTTAGTGGGGAAAACACATCAAACAGTGAATGTCGATGAACAAGCTTGCTAATTTCTTCTAAGATCACCTTTGTTCTGTGAGCGAAGCGCCGGCTCTTGTGGCTTATTGAGGTTGACAGACTGCGTGCACTCCTTCCCAACGCCTGCCTGGGCCCGAGCTGAAGCCTGAGGCTGATCCCCCGCCTCCAGTTCTAAACATAACAGTGACCAGTAAGAAAAGGCTTCACTGTCTACTGTTAGTAAGTTGTAAAAGGAAAGAAAACAGACAACAGTCTTTAGCAGCGATGCTATGATTCAATCGTATGTGGATATCTGTAAGTGTGACAGGAAGAAAATAAAAAACCTGTATGACAAAGCAATTAAATACAGTAATCTTTGAACAAAAAAAACAAAAAAACTAGTCCAACAAGTGAAACCAACTCACCCTTGTGTGTGTGCACTGAGTGAATAAGTGTGAACTGGATTTTAGAGTTCTAGGGGACAGAAAGACTTGAGAATGATCTCTGAAGGTTTTTATAAAATGTGTAGGTTTTGGAAAATCAAGCTGCTTTGCAGTTTGGAAAAGAGACATTTCTTCACATAATGAAGTTCTAAGTAAAGGAAAGGAAGGGTTTACTCAGTATGCAACTGGTATCAGGACAGATGGCAGCAACAGTACAGGAAAGGCTGCTGCCTGTGTTATTTCAACGGTGTAGTAAGTAAGTAAGGACACCCTTTAAGTTTAAAAAAAATATCTTAAAATGAAAATGTTAGCTATTCTGCGGGAATTGTGTGACGCACATGAGGATTTTCTTTATTGTAAAACAAATGTCCATATGTTTTTGAACATTAAAGTAATAAGAAAATGATGTCCTTCGTTTCTCTTGACAACCCGATCGACATCACACTTGACGGGTGTATTGCTGAAGACCCAAGGACGTGCAGTGTTGAGTGCAAGCTCTTGAGAGCTACATATTAACAAGTAGTGTGTTGTGTACAAACTGTGTGGTGTATTGGTATTCAACCATTACGCCGTTGAACGGCATTCTGGGTACAGCTCGCTGTCCGTTGCTCGCTCCAGTAGATGAAGAAGAAAGCGAGACTGGAGGTGTTACATTGTAGCAAACTCAAACATTTCAAGCATCAGCGATGTAACTTTCGGAATGAACGTTTTTCGTTTCCTGGAAATAGCCTGGTCCCAAATAGTTAGCTGTTAGCAAATGACGCGTATGCTGTAGCGTTGCTGGGGGACGCAACTGTGTCATGATGGGTGTACAGTATTGCTCAGGACCCAAGGAAGTGTAGTGTTGAGTAAGAAGTTGTTTGGATGAGCGGTTCTCCAGAGGCCCAAACAGGCCCTACATTAGTATATATATATATACACACACACACGTCGCATACTGTAAATATAAAGATAGGATATGGAGAAGAACGTACAACCCTTGCGCTTCAGGGATTAACTGTGCTTAAAGCTATAAAAATATTACCAGTTTCAGCCAATAAAAGCTGATGTCCTGTAAAATGTCAATAGACTTTCAAAGAAAACGTGTTAGTTTGGAGTGTGAGTTTCACTGATGATGAATGAAGGCCATCACGTTTCAAAGGGAAAACAAACAGTATTCTCAAATGAATTCATGTTGCTAACAACAGTGGCAGATCCTCCTGTCGCTCAACATGTGGAGGACTCGGTACAGGTGTGGGTGTGACAGAAAGCGGCCGTCACCTTTGGCCTTTATCCTCCTCTTCCGTTTCCTAGACGGCCTGAGCCACGCGCTGTCCCTCTTTATTTTCTTTTTCAACTTCTTCTTCAGACTGGACTCTGTGCTCTGGGGCAGACAGATACAGAGATGATTTAAAAAAGCGGTACATGTCTTCTGCAAAAAGAGGTGATGTGAGATGAAGTAGTTGGGTTGAGTAATGATGTTGGATCTTACCAAGTCAGACTCCGTGCCCTCCTCCTCTCCCTCTTCTTCTCCAGACTCTTCAGACTCCTGCTCCTCTCCCACCTCCGGCGGGAAAAAAGAGAACAGAATTTATCACCAGTGTTGAGCACATGACACCCTAGCAAATTCTGATCCGGCCCACATATTAATTTAGGTTCACAATCAATTTTGGCCCACCTAGTTGTGCGCCAAACCAAAAACATGGGAAACTTTGTTTTTTTTAAACTAGCAATTACGTAACACTCAAAGCAGAATTTGGCAAATTTGCCGACTTTGAGACTCAGAAATTCCCACAGAACTAGAGAGTTTGCATCTTCCGGCTGTGAAAGAGCTTGTTGGGAGTCAGCTGGGTGGTAGCCCACTTAGAAAATGTAATCATTGCTTTGCTTGATTTGCTAAATTCTAGGATGGCTTTGGAACTTTTTTGCTCACTTTTTCAGGGCTTTATGTCGACCAAACTGTAAGTGAGAAGACTATATGAGACATGCAATAACGGAGTCAAAGATATTTGACTTTTTCAAAGTCCATGTATGGCCCTTGATGCAATTCTCTTTTTCCAGTGTGGCCCTTAGTGCAATTGAGTTTGACACCCCAGCATTAGGGTCACACAGTGATACTTGGATGAGAAAAAAAAACTGTGGCCGGGTTAGCTCAGTTGGTAGACCAGGTGCACATATATAGAGGTTTACTCCTCGACGCAGCGGTCGCGGGTTCGACTCCGACCTGCGGCCCTTTGCTGCATGTCATTCCCCTCTCTCTCTCTCCCCCCTTTCATGTCTTCAGCTGTCCTGTGAAAATAAAGGCCTAAAAATGCCCCAAAAAATATTGTTGTACAGTTTCCTATACTGGTGTAATTTCAGAAGGGAAGGGTTTTACGTTCCAACCTGAGAGACGGGTTCAGATGTTGCTTCCTGTGCAGCACTGAGAGGTTCTTCTGTTGGCTGCTGTCGCTCCTCTTCCTCAGACTCCACCTCCTCCGACTCTTCCTCCTCCGACGCATTTTCCACCTTCTCCCCATTTAGGTTCGCTACCTCTTTAGTCTGTGAGACAAGAGAGGAGGAGTAGATGATGATCATTAACAATCTCAAAATATGCTTTTAGATATACTTCTGTGGTGACACGGAGATATGTATAAAAACGGTCAAGTATTAACAAGGCATCAAATATATGGTCAGATTCTAAAGATTGTTGACTCAGATCAGATCAGAAGCTTTTTCTGTTAAACAGTTAACAGGTTGTTGTTTGTTTTAAGAAGATGTTTCTCTCTACATTTGGAATGTCTTGGACTACACCTTGTCAGATCTCAAAAACGTCTAAAGAGACTTAGTGCGACACCTTTTGCTGACGTTCAATTCATAACAACAGTTCAAAAAGCGTGCAAGAGTAGAATGGGTTTAGGTATAAACGGTGTTGGCAGTAGCTCAGTTGCTGGGGACTAGGCTAGGGAACTGGAGGGTCGCCGGTTCAAGTCCCTGTGCGGACCAAGTACGGAGTGCGGACTGGTAGCTGGAGAGGTGCCAGTTCACCTCCTGGGCATGGGCAGCCCCCTCACTCTCCATTAGTGCATGTATCGGTCCAGGGCCTGTGTGTTATAACTAAAAACAGAGTGAAATTTTTTTTTTCTTGCAGGATCAATAAAGTAGGTCTTAAAAGGGAAGCTATTATGCTTTTCCATATATTCTGTCATATCTATAATGTTACAAATGAAACATGTTATGTCACATCATGTTAAATGTGGCCAAAGCTTCAAATAAGGAGACCAACGTATTTCAGAGAAATCCCCCTTAGCAGAAACCTCAGCTTTCAATGGTTGTTTTCTACTCTCTGCTCCGTGTAACTCTTGTAACTCGGAGCTGGGTTTCTATAGCTGCCTCTTACGTCCCCCGTTTGAAAGCACTTATCTCTACCCAGAGGACCGAGGAGCGAGCGTCGGGGAGGGATCTCCGAGGAGATACAGGCGAGGATACACGAGAGCAGCCTTCCCAGAAGCCGTGCAGCTGAAAGAGTTGCTAACTCCGCCCGTACAGCTGCAGATTCACGTGACGCTTCAGAGGAAAGGACGTCTCATCCCTCTAAAAACACACTTGCTCGTTTTCCTCTTAAAGAGACAGGCGACAGAGGCTGAATACAGGTGCAGCAGCCATGGGCAGAAGAATTAGACCACCTTTTATCTTAACGTGTGCCAGAGTGACCTTTTAAACTTGCTTACTGTAGTGATTTTGATTTGTTGTTTGTTCCAACGTGAGATGTCACACAAATGGTTAAATGAAGACATCGCTTAAGTTGCGTTTGCTTTGATTGATGTGAGGAGCACTGACCTGCAGGCTCTTGGCAGACTGCTGTAGTTCCTTAAACATTTCCAACACACTTCTCTGCCGAAGCACTTTGGTTTTCTTCTTGGGAACCAGACTGTACATTCCCATCCTCCTCTTCTTCTTACGGGATGAGAACCCTCCTGAGTAAGGACCTACAACACACACATTTACGGCGAAAAGGTCAATGGAGATGATGCTCTGGTCTGGTCCGCTGATTATCCCCCCCCCAAAAAGTCAGTTTTTTTTCTACAGTAGGCCAGTTTCTGTCATGTGTTACCGGAGCCTCACCTAGTTGGAGCTTGGGTGGGGCTGGAGGAGCCGAGGGGGCTGGAGGAGTCTCAGGGGCTGCTGGAGGAACCGGAGGTGTCGCGGGAGCTGGAGGAGGTGCTGGTGAATCCGATGAAGCAGTTTGTGCTGAAGCTAGCGTGTCCGGCGGACTCTGAGGTAGATGGTTCTGCGCAGAGGACTGCTGCGAGGATTTCGGAGCGTCAGGTGCAACATGAGTCTCCATTTTCTCCATTTTGGCACTCTTCGCTTCTCTTAATTCCCTGTTAAGAAGCTGTAGGTAACAAGAACCATCCATTATAACCACTATGTTTTAAGATTTTAATTAGGGCTGGGTATCATTAAAAATAAATGTCGATACCGGTACCAATACTGTGACTTTGATAGCGGATACTAAACAGTACTTTTTTTCGATACCAATTTAAAAAAAAAAAAAAAAAAAAAAAAAAAAAAAAAAAAAAAAAAGACATTACAACATTACACATTACGACACAAATGAGATTTACTCCGTAAGTATTGAAATTTGGTGTCGTATGACGGGGCATTTTTTCAATACTTTAGAGGCAATTCGGTCAGTGCCTAAGAAGTATTGAATTCGGTACACAAATCTATTTGTTACAGGGAAGGCTCATTGTGATGTCGTTTTTTTTTTTTTTTTTTTTTTTTTTTTTTTTTTTTTAAACCAACTGACATCCCAATTTGCTTCTTTTGCTTCTTTGTTGCTTCTTTATTTTTCATTTCATTTTCACCCAGATATTATGTGCACATGATTGCATGTGCTGCTGCAACAAGACACTGACCACTGTGTTTGACGGTAAACAAGGTCCACCTGCAACAAGCAGAGCTCACAAAGTCCTCCATATATAGAAAGTGGTGCTGGTAAATACGCTCATTCAATATTAGTTTTTCCATCTTTTAGCTGAATTGTATTGCAATATACCTGTTGAACCAAATTCTCTCTTTCCAAACTTTCTTAAAAACAGTTATAGAGTTGTGTCTGATGTAACGGAACACAGTTAACCGCATTAAGCAACAGTCATATCATTTTGCAGACACTTGTCTCGTCAATTAACACAGTATGGACAAAAGTTGACTGGCCTGCGCAAAGTCCTGACCTTAACTAGGGCTGCACGGTATGAGGATAGTATCTAATTGTGATTATTTTGAACGATATTGCGATTGCGATATGATTCACGAATCACGATATTGGAGGGAATGATCGTTTTTGTATCACTATTCTCATTTTCATAGAAAATGATTAACATTGAAAGTAATTAAAATGATTATAGTGGGATTTTTTTGCGAGGATCTGTACCAAACAAAGATTTTTTCTTTAGTCTGTAGGATAGGATGTGTAGGCCGGGACAGCACTAGCCCATATTGCGATTTTGATACAATTGTGATTAACTGTGCAGCCCTAACCTCAACCCCACCCAGCACCTTTGAGGATAAACTGGAACACTGACTGAGATCTCCTGGCCTTATCACCCAACATCTGTGCTGGTACCTCACTAATGCTATTGTTGAATGGGAGCAAATCCCTGCAGCCAGGTTCCAAAATGGTGGATGAAGGGCAGATTAATGCCCATGGTTTGGAAGGACACGTTCAAATATCGCATATGGGCATAATGTACGTGTGTCCTCATACTTTGTTTGGATGTGCATATACTTTTGTTATTTATTGTTTACTGATAATGGAGAAAGAAAAAAAAAGTCCTTTATTTAATAGAAGAAAAAGAGAAAAAAAGACTAAAGGAGCCGCTGACGATGCACCAGATTCTGACGCGTTACCTTTTGTGCCGGGCTGACAGCAGGTCTGGACATGGTCTTGCGCGCTCTGTGTATGGTGACGGGTGCTGGAGACGGGGCAGGAGACGAGGCGGTGCCATTCTTAGTGTCTGGTGTCTCCCGTCCCGACGTAGTCCCCGTACTGGGGTCAGTCCTTAGTGCACATGAACTCGGTGCGCCGCCAGTTGCCGAGGCCGGGGGAGATTTGGCCGCGTGTCCCCCCGTCGGCGAGCCCGAAGGCAACCAGTTAGTCCTGTGGGGGGGAGCTCCCGCACCTGGCCCCGCTGCAGAGCCGCCTTCCTGCTGCTGCTTAGTGAGAATAAATCCATTGCTTCCAGTAACAGAAGCGTGCGGCGGCTCCGTGTCTGACATGCCGTTCTCAGTCACCAACAGTAAAGTCTTGTTGGCGGTGGCGGTGGCGGAGCCGTGCGTCGGGCTCTTGTGCCTCCTGTCGTCACATTCGGTGCCGTTTAGCATCGTCTCCGCTGGAGGGGAAGAGGCCAGTCTGGCTGCTATCTCTTTGTCTCCATCTTTGGAAGAACAAAACAAAACAAAGAAATGATGCAAATTACAATGTAAACGGATCATTTTTATAAATGAAGTGCTTTCAATTCATACCTGGTTTATCCTCTCCGTTGCTCGTTGCATCATGTTCCTCTTTCTTTGTGGATACAACCTTATCCAAGCTGCCCTTGGCTAGACCAGCGGGCTGATGAAAAAACAACAACACATATGTCAATGGAAGATTGAATTCAGAGCTCCAACTGACACTTATTTTATATTCATTCTCGATCGATAACTTTTTTTCAATTAATCGGGTTAGTCTGGAAATAGTTCACATGTTCCCAAAGGCCGGGGTGGCCTCTTTAAAACGTTTGTTTTGTCTGACCAAGAGTCCAAAACACAAAGATATTCAATGTATGCTATCAGCCCAGAAACTAAATGTATTAGTCGATAGACAGAAAGTTAAATCAGCAACAATTTTCATTATCGATTAGCCTAATTGTTAAGGTCATTTTATCAAGCAAAGATATCAAATATTCGCTGTGAGGATTTTCTGCTTTTGTCTGTTTCACATATCAATGTAAACTGAAAGTGTGGGTTTTTTAAGACTGTTGATCTGCCCAAACAAGACATTCTAGGACTAAATGATCAATGGACTAGTTAAAAATCAAAACAAATCAAAATAATTGATGCAGCCCTAAATGAAATAAAACTGAGAAAAGCAGCAGAATGTTTGGCACTATGCTTGATTATCAAAATGGCTGTTGATCCACAATCATTTTCTATCGACCGACAACCCTATTAATTCACAAATTTGTAATGTGTATATAAAAAAAAGTAAGTATCTTCCGTTTATGCACTGAAAGCGGTATGAAACCTCCTTTCAGCAATGTGTCTTTGTCAGAATAAAAGACTATAGAGTAAGCCAAGAGAATGAGGTCGACCCCCATGCACTTCCATTGTCTGTCTTCTCCCTTTCTATGCTACAGCCAACCAGTAGAGCAGTAGATGCACAACCCAAAGCTTCAAAAGAAATCTTAGCCACCCACAGACCCGTCTTTACATCTCACAGGAGGAAGCGGTTGAAGAGGCAACACCAGGAAATGCAAAACTCTCTCTTCCTCCTGAGCATGACCGTCAACCTCCTGCTCACTTTGGGAAAATGGTTCCCAAAGTACACAAAAGAGGCCCAAAAAAAAAAACCATGAATCCACACTTTCGCTTTCTCTTTGCTCCATTTGTCTTTACACTTAGACAACTTTTTAGATCAAATGTCAGAGTAAAGTGGTCCTGGATCAGTTTGTCCTTAAAGAGTAGCATTCCTAGGACTCGCCAGGAAGGTTAACAGTCTCCCCTGACCTTATGTGAGGCTCATACCGAGCAGAATAAAAAAAACGTACACAGACACATGGGTGGGGCTGCTCTGGGCTGGGGTCATACAGTATCTAGTGAGTGGTAAAAGCAGGTACTGAATATGATTGCCTCAAGAAAGAAGAGGAAACATTTTCTCTCTAAACTAGCCCACTCACAAGACCACTGAGAGCTTCACTTTGACAAACTGATTCAAGCACTTCAATTCTCCTCTCAAAAAGGGCTCCGACAGTCAAATCCTTAGATTGAACAGACAGCATTGTCCTGAATCCTGCATGCAATCGAGACCCCAACTAAATGAGCCATCAGGACACATTTCCCAAATCATTGTCCAAACACGTGCTCCGGAGTCCCTGAGCCGAACATGCACCTTGTCATTCAGCAGCCCGGTCAGGCCAAGGAGCCGGGCTGTGACAACAATATCTCAGGGTGTTGCCCAAAGAACATCTAGTCTGGGACAATCCTCTGTGGTGTATGATCTCAAGTGAGCACATGTGAGGGTGAAGAGAAGAACAATCCTTCAGTTCATTTTTGAAATGGAATGGGGACAGCCAGTTACAACAACAAAAAAGAACACCAGCCTCATCCCTCCCCCTAGTGGTGGAAAGTGGAACGTACACACTGGAGACAGAAAGGAGAGAGGGGGGGGGGGGAAGGGAAGCAGAGAAGCCTGTCTGCAGATCTCCGCCATTTCGCAACCAGATTGTTTACTGACACAGCGCGGCCATTGCAGCGGTTTTCCACTAGATGGTGAACGTAGGGGTCTGGAGGCTCATGGATGAGGCTATATGGGCTGCTGAAAGAAGCTCCAAATGTGAAGCCAAGGCTCTTAGTGCTGCTCAGGAACCTCAAGTAGCACACCAAACAATGAAAGGATATTAGAACAGACTAAGGCTTCAGCTATGGCTGCAAAAATAAGGCTCCATTGGTTCTTAGTTCAAATACCAGAATGGACCTTTCGACAAATAAGCTTAGTAATGATTAGAAATAGCCAAACCTCTTAACATATTATATTTAACATTTGTAATGCTATAAAAATATTCTTATGGATTAATCATTCACTGCCCCTAAAACATAATGTGAACCTTGTGTGTGACGAGGCCTGGATGTTTGCACTAATGTGATTTTTAAATCTAGCCTACTAAAAACAGGTCACAGCTACCAGCATACAAAGCAAACACATTTCACAATTAAGCTGTTAGACAGTCAATGGCTTGCGCAAGGTGCAAACACCCAAATGAGATTAAAACATTTTAAAAAGTACACAAGCTCATTTTACACAGCCTAAGAAAACAAAAAGGACGAGTTGCCTCCACGGCCTTCTAAACCGGTGTTCCTCACATATTTGTGAACCCTCATCTCTGGGATGTGAGCAGTCTGACGGAGGGGGGGATTTTACCCCTTTTCAGATTGTCTTGTTTGAATCATTTAGAGGCCTGAAGAGGTACGCTATCTAACAAAGACTTAATTCTTTTGAATTATCTTGAGAACCCACGGATTGATCACGCTGCCCCTTCAACTGTCCCAACCTCAGAATTGGGAACCACGGTTCTAAAGGATAAAAAACAATCAAAAATGGGGCTTCCTGGTACTCTAATGATCTGACTAATAGCAGTAAGCCCAGTCTGCATCTGGCACGTCATCCATCCTCTCCCCCCTCACTTCCTGTCACTTCTCTACTGTCCATAAACTAGCTAATAAAAAAAAAAGACAATAATTTACCTGTTGAGTGATTAATTGTGCAAACTGATCAAGACATGCCAGGTCAGGCCCTCAGCCAGAAAGCTGCTCAGAAGATCAAAGCCAGTAAACATGGAAGCTCACACCGCAGCCTAACATGCATCCTTTAGGTTGATCAGCAGGCACTGCAGCCTATGTTCCAGTATATTACGGATCACATAGCCTAGACTGCACATACGTCCAGTTCCCTGGGACTTCATTATATACTGACCATGAGAGATAAGAGCAAAGAGGAGGGATAAAAGAAAATTGTACAACAAAAAGGACGCTGGATCCAAGATTTAAACATCTACTCTCAGGGTAGATTCCTGATCTTCGGAAGGTCAGATGTTCATTACCGTGGATCGAGTTACATCGTGTTTTCCGTGCTGTGATTGCTCTGAATACAGCTGTTGTGCTAATCCATGAGGAGATCTCTCCAACAACAGGATCTCACATCTCTCTTTGACACAGCAGCACAGCTACCAAAAACAGAGATTAAAGTCCTTGATTACAGGAATCAAGAACAATCAGTTGCTGATTAAGCAGCAGCAACTGTCTCGAGAAGCGCATCTTACAAACTGAGAAACCATCTCAACGAGAAGACAGCAAGAGAGCTCGAACTGATTGTAACTTTTATAGAAAATGGCTTAAAAAAGGAGCCGAGAAGCAAGACTATGCGTCTCCTCAGACCATTCAAAGCCAATCAAGGGTGAAGAGTATAAAGCTAACATGTCTTTTCCCCAGTGTGCCTCCAGGAAGCATCATACCTGCTTTCTTCTCATGGCCTCCACTGAGAAGAAGAAGGCGTCAGAGAGAGAGGGAGAGAGAGAGGGGGGGAGAGAGAGAGAGAGAGAGAGAGAGAGAGAGAGAGAGAGAGAGAGAGAGAGAGAGAGAGAGAGAGAGAGAGAGAGAGAGAGCGTGTCGAACAGATTGTTCCTCATTTCCTTTTCTTTCCCCGCATGCACATTCACCTCACCGGTCATGTGACCTGGTGGCTCCCTCTGTCGGTCCTCCTCTTCAGATGGTCTCCACAGAGCATGCTCAGTCACTTCACTGGAACTGTAACACCACTCCATTACTTTAAACTACAAGACCTCGTTGCCACTGAAGATATACACTGGAACGGACTCACCATGTAAATACCGCATACCCAATAACCCTGCGTAACATATACCCTACTTCGGTTTTTATCTCACAGCTAGAATCATCTTCTCATTTTCTTTCTGTTTTTTTTTTTTATTGTTATCTTGTGTAAAATGGAAATGTGTTTTGGTCAATCACGTTTTTTGGGGAAAGGGGCTTTATAGCTGGTGTGTATGAACAGCCACTTTAGGAGCACCAATAGAAGGAGGAGGAGGAGGAGGAGGAGGAGGAGGAATGGGAGGGATCAATAACAGTAATCCGATGTCAGTAAGGAGCCTGATTAGCCAAATGTTTTCAAATGGTGGACATCAGGTCACATCAGAACCTTTTGTGTCTTTTGTCTCCACTGAGCCTTGGGCCAGGGAAGGGAGCAGAACCTGACGCTGCCGGGCCATGCAACAGATACCGGGAGTCACAGAAGTAACAGCCCAGCCCTGTTCTCTATACAGAACTGAGTGAATATAAATGTACAATACCAGCTAAGCATAACACAACATCGAAAAAGCTTCTCTACTTGTTCGGTATTTTTCTCTATATAACATTTCAAATCAATAATTTTGTCTATAAAATTGCAAATAATAGTAAAGATGCCCATTAAAAGCTACCACAACTCACTGTAATGTCTTCTAATGACTTGATTTGTCTGTCCAACAGTCCAACAATCCAATTACACAAATAAATGGAAAAGCAGCAAACCATCACATCCTCGAATTACTTTAAAAACAGATTAATTGACGATCAGAATAGAAGCGCCTCACTTGCAAAGTGATATGCGTTTTCTTCTCAGGGGACGTTTCAGACACGCAGGAATACAGATGTAGAGATGTTGGTGGCTTCTCCCGTTTCACAACTAAACAATAAAAAAAACCTTGTCATCCTGACATAAGGGCTCAGGTTTATTGACTTTCAGGGCTCAATGCACGAAAAAGAAGGGAAATAGGTTCTTCCCTCCAACCGTGGCCAAGTTTCAATGAAGTAAATAACTAGTAGATATCAGATACTGTGGTGCGTACAAAAGAGAGGTGTAAAGCCAATGAACAGTTCACTATGAGCTATGCATCACCCACAAGACACAAAAGGGGGCCACAGATAAGCAAAGAGCAGCCGCTTATTGCTGACTGACACAACAAAGCCTCGACCTGTACACAAGTCAACTTTGAGCCTGCAGTATAAATGTGAATCTCATTAACTACAGCATTACAAATGTTTACGCCCATTTGAGCACCTATCAGGACTAGAGTTTATGCACTGTAACAAAGTTGATCAGAATCAGAAATGATCGGTATTGTCATTATACCCATGCCACTTTTCCATTGCTACGTTTTTGGTTTTTAAGCAGAGTTTTGAGCCAAAAGCGATCTCCGTGCACACAAGTGTTTTTAGCTCCAGTAGAACAACTAATCTCCGTTTAAAGACGCCCCAAACCGTCTTATCAACATTCTTGTATTCTGGGCACGTACGTGCCGGGGTAAACAGGAAGCCTCATGTATACTTTTAGCTTTGTCTCAGACACAGAAATAAAATGGTCTCAGAGATGGAGACGTCATGACTGGTAAGACCCAATCAGGCGGTGAAACGTTGGCTTTAATATCGGTGTTGCCAAAGGGTCTCCGTTTGCGGCCGTTGAGACTGCAACAAAACCCAGGAGATTCCAAACCAAAACAGGGTCAGAAGTCTTTTCAAATTTCTTCGGTTTAGAGGCTCGGAAATGCCGGAGCAGTGTGAATGCGAGGTGTAAACGCAAAGCAAAATGTAGCAATGTAAATGTAGCCTCAGATACAATGAAATTGTACATTGGCTTCTCTTGATGTGCATCATGATTGCACAGATGTAAACATACACAATAAAGAGACAAAGCTGACGACGTTACACTTCACGGCAACAGGGCCAAAATGTGGAAGCAAAGCAGACGACAGACTATTTACTCTTTTGTGTCAAAGCTGACAATAGTGAAATTGAGTCAGATTATTAATTATACAATTTTCTTTCTTTTTTTTTTTAAAGAAAAAAAAGGTGACTATGAGTACGTTTTTTTAAGACAAAAAGTAAAAATTCTTTGATTCCAGCTTGTTAAATGTGAATATTTTCTAGTTTATTCTCTCCTCTGTGACAGTAAACTGAATATTTTTGAGTTGTGGACAAAACAAGACATTAGAGGACGTTAACTTGGGCGTTTGGGAAACACTGATCCACATTATTCACCATTTTCTTAAATGTTATAGACCAAACAACTTATCGATTGATCGAGAAAATAATCAACAGATTAATTGACTATGAAAATAATCATTAGTTGCAGCCCTACAACTCAAACTAGTGCACGTCCTCAACGTCATCGTTCTCAGCCACTCCCTCTATTAGCTGATTGGACCACCAAAGATTTGGCCGGAGAAAACCCAAGAATATACCAGACCAATAAACCCAGACGGTGTACTGAAATAAAATGAAAATTGAGCTAAAGTACGTAGGAGGGCGGAGCCAGGCTAATTCGGCCTTCCCTTCATCCAAATCAAGGGCCAGAGCATGTAGGCTATTCTACCTTGTGCCGACAGTTTTCCTTCCGGATATTCTGTATCATAGCAACCAGATGCAACCAAAGCATCTCCGCTGTAGAAACGCAACGCCTCCAAAGCGCTCTCAAGTTTTTGTGAAAGTAACACCAGCAATTGTCTAACCAATGAGAATTTGGCCGGACAAGAGCATATCGACCAACCAACCAACTATAGTTTAGGTGAAATCATTAACGTGATACAGGGATCCAGACTAATGGTTTACATTGGTTGTGCCTTACTTACTTCCATTTAGGTGCACTAGAACATAATTTAGATTCACCCACAATTTCTCTGCCTCAGTTTGCTGCTGCCTGGCGCTCAAAGTTGTGGGGAGAGGGGCTACGCTGGTATACACACACACACACACACACACACACACACACACACACACACACACACACACACACACACACACACACACACACACACACACACACACACACACACACACACACACACACACACACACACACACACACACACACACACACACACACACACACACACACACACACACACACACACGAGCCCTGCAGTTACCTCAAGCTGAAATGTATACCTTCTTTTAGTTAAAATATGATAATTACTGGGATGGTAAATTAAGACTGGTACTGTAAATGTACTGTTAAAGAACTCAATTTAACACGCATCAGCCTTTGGGTAGCCATTTGCTATCTGTCTGTACACACAATGCAAATTAAGTCTCCATAGGCGCTGTGTGTGCGCGAGTAAAGCCCAATTCATGGTCCTGCGCTAAATCAACGCCATAGGTACGTACGTAGGTACGTGTAGATACGTAAACTATGGCGTACCCTACGTCACCTAACGTGCACCTCTCAAAAAAATGTAACTACACGTTGTGGCGACGCACGTTGTTTGGCTTGGTAGCGTCGCATTCCCCCCTACTCATTTCTGGGTTCTCCTTCTCCATTTAAACAACATGAAATCAAGGATTTCACTTTTCAGTCACTTTTCCTGCTACTACTTCACGACTGTAGTCAGAAAGCACAGGGGAGACACTCTGGGGAGAAGCTAATCCCCGTCACTCTCTCACTCGCTCTACCACACACACACACACATGCCGGCCCTGCTATTCTCTTAAAGAGATACGCTAGAACAAGACACCAGCGCACAAGTATAAACCTCAGGCCACTTGCGTAGGCTACGGCATAAGCTCTGCATAGAGCCCCACGCAGAACCCCGCTTAAGGTCTAGCTACACCACTAACACATTCTGGGATAGGAGGGAAATAAACAATCTGTGTTGTTTGCATTTCTTCAAACCAATCACAATCGTCTTGGGCATCGCTAAACTCCAGACACAGCAACGGTGCCTCTACAAAATAGTCTTGGGAAGAACCTTGTTTTAGTGGAACATTTGCACAACACAAAAGAAAACGCCATATACAATATTAAGTTAACTGTTCACACAATACAGTAATGTGAGTTACTGTGAACTTTGTCCATAGCAATCCCCACCAATTGATCCCAAAACGTCGCAGTTAGATAGTAAAGGCCGTAAACATATTCTTTGGAAATCTTCACAATCATTCACCGAAAAAAATCCAAATTTTCTTCTAAACTTGCCATTTTCAGCATGTAGCTTGCTAGCTCGAAGTTTGTTGTTGTTTCCTAAAGCGAAACAGAGTTTAAAGAGAACACACACAGAGCAGAAGGTGAAGGACATCTGGCTCAGGCAATTATCCTGGAAATGTACTTCCGTTGATCCAAACTGCACAGGAAGTAACACGTTTTCAACTTTCTTGGTAATTTTAAATCAGTGAAATCAACAGCAAAACCTAGATAGGTAGAACATATATTTTAACTTTTGTAACGGCTGACTGAAAGAAATGGTGGCTTTTACACAACCTTCTGCACCAAAATATACAAAAAGTAGTATTTGCCAGTGAGGGGCAGCAACGAAGCGACGCACATTGCTTAAAGATGTGGGTAAATATTGGTTAAAAGGCCTAGGTACAGTATGCGTAAAAGTTTGTATGAATAAAGAGACAGACAGATAGATAGATAGATAGATAGATAGATAGATAGATAGATGGGCTGAACGATTAATTGCATTTGCAATAATATCACAATGTTAAAAACGCGATTTCCTAATCGCAAAGGCGCTCTCTCTCTCATTATATATATATATATATATATATATATATATATATATATATATATATATATATATATATATATATATATATATATATATAATATTTTTACTTATTAAACTGTCTAATAAAGTTCAAAGTGTTTAAAAAGTACAAGCCATATGTTTATTACAATAAATGATAATTACATGTAAATACTAATAAGTGTGGTAAAGGTACATATTTATTTTATATTTCTTCAATCTGCACTTCAGCTTGTGTGATTTGTTTCTGACTTTCATATGAATGTTTACACCAGGCTTGGTCAGTGCTCAGTACACTATTGTGACGGAAGTAGTTAAATAAAAGATGTCATTCATATAAATTCATGCATCACCTAATTTCATCATCACATAGAGGTCTGGCCTCCAGGAAAGAACAGTTTGTTTAATCTATCTAATCTTGTGTTGTTCATACTATACAATGATTTATTGCTTGTCTTTGTTGAATAATACAGAAGAGAAAGACCTTAAAAAATAATTGCATTTTAAATTGCAATCGCAATATTTCTTTGAAAAAAAAAAAAAAAAAATAATCGCAATTAGATTATTTTCAAAAATCGTACAGCCCTAATAGATAGATCTAGCGCATGTTCTTCATAAATAACAATCGCTTATTAACATTTTGGGCGATTCATTTTCAGTCAATCATCTCATCTAATGAATGACCAACCGATTCAGCAGGACTAGAGCTATGTGTCCAGAGAGGATGAAAGAGATGTTATGGGACGATAGTACGTGGATATCCCTGTCTTAAAAATGGGTTCAACCTAAATGTAAGGAATGCCCAATGACTGCACTGGAGGAGCTGTCTATGTGTCTGTCCTGGTCTTATGTGTGTGTATTTTGTTATTTTATATGAGTTGTGTCATGAAATGATAGTGTATGTTTAGTTTTACATTTTTTTTTATTGTTTATGATGTTATGTGTATTTATTATTGCATTGCCACATTTTCAAGTGAGATGTAAGGAAAACTAGTCATCCCACTACTTCATTGTCAACTGTTTTCATGTGAGGTGTGTTCATTTCAGGCACATGGTTTCTTAAAAAAAATTAAAAAAAAAAACGTAGTTGCATTTTTCAACGCTTCAATGAAAATCCATTGTATTAGGGAGGAGGCTGAATTTTAATAATACAGATATCTAAAAAAAATTCAACAGATCAAACCAAAACTATCTACAGTGTTAAATACCACTAGATGTATGTGGAGAAATTAGTTTTGGATTTAGGTGAACTGAAACTTTATGGCGACCCATTGTATCGGTGTCAAATGCATCAACATACCAGACAAGACAATGTTATGAGTGCAAACGGAAGTAGCTGCACAGCTCAGTGTCCCGCACCTTTCTTCACTACACCTCAATATACTCCCAGCACTGCTGAGCATTATTATCATCTCAACGCTTCTCAAGCGACCTCTGCCGAACAAGACTGGATCCCATCTCTCAAAAAGAAAAAGAAACAAAGACTGAAGGACTGATGCATTTTCACACTTCTGTACCACTGTAGCCAAGCGATCAGTTCCATCAGTCCATCCTTTACTGATTAAACCTTAATAAAAACAACAGTGCAACTTGTTACAGCTAGCCCTGGACTGCTTTATACCGACCGAAAGTCGTGGCCGTAACTGCAGATAGCTAGCAAAGACAAGCCTCCACCAGTAGAGTTATTCCTAATAAAAGTTTAATGTGAAAAAAATAATCATGCAAAGAGCATCAAAGCCGGTTTAAGAGCTGGCGCCATATGTTTATAGTGGGAGGTTGAATGTTGCCTTCATTGACTGCATCAATTATCACGTAGCTAACAGACTGCACAGCATAAGACAATATAACATTATCAGCGGGGAATTTACAAGTATTGTTCCAAACTACATAGACACTAGCCTCTCTCATTTAAAAAAGATGTTAACCTCAAGAATCAGTTATTGTGTGGATTTGAGATTTGAGAGTATACACTGTCTGCTAACTAGCACGGCTGCTAGCAGCTAGCTAAACAGCAGTGTATAAATTATCCGTCAATGTGAGCCGGTGACAGACAATAAAGCTAAAACCACGAATAACATCGGCTGAAAACGCATGCATATATATCTGCAGTTTATTTTGAACCGCTAAAATTGGACAGAAGCAGGACAGTGACGTGAACCAGGACCGTGTATAACCAATCCATAGAGCAGAGCCCACAACGCGCCCGGACGGACCATTCAGGTTCCGGGGCGCAGCATCTTCCTGCACATTCAGTTGCCCTCCGGTCCAGCACAATAGTAGCAAGAGACTGCGGGCTGGTAGCGGGCAATTTACGAAAAAACGACACCTCGACATCGACAATTCGTCCGTTTACAAGCGAGGCTCTGGCTGCCGGAGCAATACACATTTTCCAAGCCTTGGAAAAACATTGTGAAAAGTAAAAAAAGCTTGGGATAGATAAAGCTCACACACTCACCTCGGGTCCAACCGAAGCCATGGTGCCTGGACGTTAACTCCGCCCATCCGCGAATACGTCACATATACTGATTTGCAGACGGTGTAATACCACACCTGGGAATATGATTGTCAATAATGTCAATCCTTATGATATTCATAATAACCCCCCATAGATATTACGATCACAAGAACGTGAACTATGTGATAAATAAGTAGCCCAGCCACAGCATTCAGATATACTGAAAAAGATACAGCATTTAGGTAAGGCAACAATAATCTTTTAAAGGCAAGGCAAGGCAGCTTTATTTGTATAGCTGCATATTTCAGCAACAGGGCAATTCAAAGTGCTTTTCATAAAACATTTAAGAGCAGCTAAAAACAATAATAAAAAAATATATATATATAATATGAGAATAAAAGTTACAGTGCAGTGTAAGAAATTAACAATTATTTAAAGAAAGGCAACATCAAAAAGAAAGGTCTTCAGCCTTGATTTAAAAGAACTAAGAGTTGCGGTGGACCTGCAGTTTTCTTCAGTTTGTTCCAGATATGTGGAGCATAAAAGATTTAAAGAAACAAACCATTATATCATGAATCCAATATAAATGCAAACATAAATAACACATGAATAGAACAGAGCCATGTTAATGTAATGTGGAACACCTTTGCTTATACTATGGCGAGTCAAATGTCTGCTATCAAGACCTATTCATGTAAATGCTTACTGGGCTTCTCTACATTAAGGACACTTTTTCTTACACTAATATTTCATTACAACATATTTATTTATTATAAGAGATCAAGCTATTACACTCACAACTGTTAAAAAGTATGATGAATTGTGGGTTGTTTATGCATGAATGAACAAATGAATGAAATGTGAAATGTAAGAAAGACAACATTTCATAAAAAGCGAAGAAAAAAATCTAAACTCTTAACATGTGAATAGGTAAATAATGGTAGGGTATACATTTTAATGTAAAGCACATGAGTTCACTTGTAAATTAATGTGCTATACACAGTGGTGGAAAGTACATTTACTCAAGTTGCAGTACAAGTTTGAGTTACATGTACTGTATTTGAGAATTTCCAGGACCATTTTCTGGTACTTTATTATTCTACTCCATTACAATTCAGAGGCAAGTATTATACTCTTTATTCCCCTACATGTATTTAATAACTTTAGTTATAGTCCGGCAGCCCAGAGCCTTTCGATCAAACGAAAAGAGTACCAACATTTGAGCACAGGGGCATCCAGGGGATGACCTCTCATATGTAGATATATGAATGTCTGCCGGAGCCCCACTGCTGCGGTTCAAAAGTACCATCTCAAACCACTCTGATATGAACAGACAGGTCACACAGAGTACTGAATGGCTCAGTCTGCTGCTGGCGACACATGCCAGAGCGTAAATAGTGAGGGGCTAAGAGAAGAGACAGGCTGGAGGAAATGACAGAAAGTGCCCAAAGTTTGGAATCAGTTCAAACGTAATTATAATATAATAATAATATAATATAATATAATAAAATACGTAGTGGTGACCCCGATCTGAGCTGACGGGCTGACTATTCCTTTAGAAAAACAGCTGATTGTTGCACATCTCTCTCTCTCTCTCTCTCTCTCTCTCTCTCTCTCTCTCTGGAGAAACAGCTGATCAACGATCTAATAGCATAAGTGTAACAGCTGTTGACATTATAATCAAATATATAAATGAAAATAGGTTAAGTATAACTAATATTTACATATAGGTCTAGTTTTGGTTGTTTAAAAACATTTAAAAACATTTTTTAAATTAAAATTAAAAAAATATCCGATTAATCGATTGATTAAGTGCTAGATTAATCGATTACAAAAATAATCGATAGCTGCAGCCCTACCCGGGAGTATCTGACTGGAAGCCTTTCTACTGGCCATCAACTGTGTGTGAAGTTCCAAGAGGAATGTGTGGCAGACAAGAAAAGGTTATTAAAGTCCATCCAAAGAAGACAAGTTTCAAATTTTGCAAAAGAAAACCTAAAGAGGGGGCAAACTACTACCAAGGAAAAGCCTGTGGCTGTGTATTCATTCACCTTCTTGTAATGATTTCACAGAAAACGACCTTTAACCTTAGACATATTAGGAGCTTCCCAGGTACAGAGTACCCATTGTCCATTGCACATTCAGATGGATCAAGACAGACAAGAGCAAGTTGCTCAGAAAACTTGAGAGCTACAGGACGGTTTACGTTACCGCGGATCAATGTGACACTTATAGATGGGGGGGGGGGCTCCTGATCCACTCCTTCTAAGTTGAGCACAGATGCCTCTGTGAGAGACTACCAGTATCTTTTTGGCAAGGATTGGTCCATATGTGTCCTTTCGCCATTCCTTAATAAGAAACACAGCCAGCTGATTTTTGAAAATGCCAATATGCAGTAGCTTCTCACAGCTCTGTTTTGGTGCTTGCTCAGGACCAGTAATGACAAAGGGACGGTCATCTGCTCCACGCAGCTTTCTCTCACTCTCCTTCAGGGACCAAGTTGGTATGTTTCAAATAATACAATAATATCATTCCCTTGACTGGCACAGACATATGTGAGGAGTTTTCTGGCAAGGGTCCATATGATGTTATCTTTCCAATGGCATATAAGAAGGAATGGATCAGGAGCGTGTCACATTGATCCGCGGTAACGTTGTCTCTGTGAAAACCGTCCTGTAGCATCTCAAGTTTTCTGAGCAACTTGCTCTTGTCTGTCTTGATCCATCTGAATGTGCAATGGACAATGGGTACTCTGTACCTGGGAAGCTCCTAATATGTCTAAGGTTAAAGGTCGTTTTCTGTGAAATCATTACAAGAAGGTGAATGAATACACAGCCACAGACTTTTCCTTGGTAGTAGTTTGCCTCCTCTTTTTCTTTTGCAAAATTTGAAACTTGTCTTCTTTGGATGGACTTCAATAACCTTTTCCTGTCTGCCACACATTCCTCTTGGAACTTCACACACAGTTGATGGCCAGTAGAAAGGCTTCCAGTCAGATACTCCTGGGTCTCCTGTGATGCTGCTCTTCCCATAGCTTATGGAGATGTTGTTGCCGGAGAAGAAAAGGGATCACATGACTCTGCAACTCTATCACAGGCATTCCTCGCTGACCTGAAGTAATACACCATCTTCTTATTGCATTGTATGAATGAGTGAACCTCACAATGCCCCTCATAGGTGATGCTGTAGCTCTATTTACAGTCTGCTCCAAGGTCAAGTATGTGAGGACTGTATATATACAGTGAGGAAAATAAGTATTTGAACACCCTGCTATTTTGCAAGTTCTCCCACTTGGAAATCATGGAGGGGTCTGAAATTGTCATCGTAGGTGCATGTCCACTGTGAGAGACATAATCTAAAAACAAAAATCCAGAAATCACAATGTATGATTTTTTAACTATTTATTTGTATGATACAGCTGCAAATACGTATTTTAACACCTGTCTATCAGCTAGAATTCTGACCCTCAAAGACCTGTTAGTCTGCCTTTAAAATGTCCACCTCCACTCCATTTATTATCCTAAATTAGATGTACCTGTTTGAGGTCGTTAGCTGCATAAAGACACCTGTCCACCCCATACAATCAGTAAGAATCCAACTACTAACATGGCCAAGACCAAAGAGCTGTCCAAAGACACTAGAGACAAAATTGTACACCTCCACAAGGCTGGAAAGGGCTACGGGGAAATTGCCAAGCAGCTTGGTGAAAAAAGGTCCACTGTTGGAGCAATCATTAGAAAATGGAAGAAGCTAAACATGACTGTCAATCTCCCTCGGACTGGGGCTCCATGCAAGATCTCACCTCGTGGGGTCTCAATGATCCTAAGAAAGGTGAGAAATCAGCCCAGGACTACACGGGAGGAGCTGGTCAATGACCTGAAAAGAGCTGGGACCACCGTTTCCAAGGTTACTGTTGGTAATACACTAAGACGTCATGGTTTGAAATCATGCATGGCACGGAAGGTTCCCCTGCTTAAACCAGCACATGTCAAGGCCCGTCTTAAGTTTGCCAATGACCATTTGGATGATCCAGAGGAGTCATGGGAGAAAGTCATGTGGTCAGATGAGACCAAAATAGAACTTTTTGGTCATAATTCCACTAATCGTGTTTGGAGGAAGAAGAATGATGAGTACCATCCCAAGAACACCATCCCTACTGTGAAGCATGGGGGTGGTAGCATCATGCTTTGGGGGTGTTTTTCTGCACATGGGACAGGGCGACTGCACTGTATTAAGGAGAGGATGACCGGGGCCATGTATTGCGAGATTTTGGGGAACAACCTCCTTCCCTCAGTTAGAGCATTGAAGATGGGTCGAGGCTGGGTCTTCCAACATGACAATGACCCGAAGCACACAGCCAGGATAACCAAGGAGTGGCTCTGTAAGAAGCATATCAAGATTCTGGCGTGGCCTAGCCAGTCTCCAGACCTAAACCCAATAGAGAATCTTTGGAGGGAGCTCAAACTCCGTGTTTCTCAGCGACAGCCCAGAAACCTGACTGATCTAGAGAAGATCTGTGTGGAGGAGTGGGCCAAACTCCCTCCTGCAGTGTGTGCAAACCTGGTGAAAAACTACAGGAAACGTTTGACCTCTGTAATTGCAAACAAAGGCTACTGTACCAAATATTAACATTGATTTTCTCAGGTGTTCAAATACTTATTTGCAGCTGTATCATACAAATAAATAGTTAAAAAAATCATACATTGTGATTTCTGGATTTTTGTTTTTAGATTATGTCTCTCACAGTGGACATGCACCTACGATGACAATTTCAGACCCCTCCATGATTTCCAAGTGGGAGAACCTGCAAAATAGCAGGGTGTTCAAATACTTATTTTCTTCACTGTATATATATATTTTTTTTAAACCTTTATTTATCCAGGTAAGTCGATTGAGAACACCTTCTCATTTGCAACGACGACCTGTCACATTCACACAGTTCCACATTCATACCTGGAAGCTGCCCAGTATAACCACAGTCTGATCTGCTGGCCACTGAGCAGCTCCACTGGAGTGGTTGGAGTTAAGGGCCTTGCTCCAGGGCACCTTAGTGGTGGTGATGAGGGAGGGACAAGCGCTGATCTTTCACTTTCCCGCACCCAGATTTTATCCTGTCGGTCTGGGGATTGAACCGGCAACCTTCCTTCCTTAACCCCTAGACCACCACTGCCCCATTTCAGGGGTGTCTGGTGGACCGTAAGCAGCAGAAAATGTGTCTGGCATGCTGATGGTTGTACTTTGTGGATGTGCACAATTGGTTCAGAAACTGTTTGAAGTGGTACTCTCAACATTTAATCTAGGTCAATTGTATGATATTGTATATTGGGGCCACATGAGGGGTGTCTGGCAGGCCCTTTGCAGCAAGTCATTTGTCTGGCATGGTTTGATTTTTTTTTTCGGGTTCGGTGGGATATGCTTTTTCATTTCAAGGTGGTTTCATGTGGTACCTCCTTCGTTTGATCTAGGCCATATCTGAGGGGCCCTTTTTTGGTGGCTGGCATGGGCCATTCAGTACTCTGTGTGACCTGTCTGTTCATATCAGAGTGGTTTGAGATGGTACTTTTGAAGGTTTGATCGAACACATTTTTTCAGCCCTCTTTGAGGCCCCCAGGGGCCAACCGCAGCAGTGGGGCTCCGGCAGACATTCATATATCTACATATGAGAGGTCATCCCCTGGATGCCCCTGTGCTCAAATGTTGGTACTCTTTTCGTTTGATCAAAAGGCTCTGGGCTGCCGGACTAGCACTAATAAAAAGGATGTGATATGAAGATGACGCAGTAATGGTTGAGCTCCAGAAGGAGGCAGCAATGCAACAACAATGCCGTAAAACATCACCAAAGAAGAAGTAGTACCCTGAACGGCCCAAAGAAGAAGAAGTGGATCAGTTGTCCGGGAAACCCGCCATATACGAGCACTTCGTTGGAAACACTTCTGTGTGGGGAGGCGCTTGTATTTTCGGATACAAAAAGAGACAGATGACAAGTTAGCCGGCCGCAAGAATTTAGATAACAAGTAACTAGCTATCTTAAGCGGTGCCTAGCCGCGGTTACAGCTTCTAACGTTAGCTAGCTAGTTAACTTAGGTGGACGTTAGCTAAAACCCAACATGACCCAACAAGCTGCTGCTCTGCAGACTTACAACAATGAACTTGTCAAATGTAGGTAACTTTAACTTATTTATCTTGTCAATAACGTTTTTCTATAGATTAGTAGTACTCGCTAGTCGCTGAGAAAGGTGTGATGCACGTTAACTGTTAAGTGGCTGTTTTGGCGACGGGGTGTGCCTAATTCAGTAACGTTGTCCTTTTGAATATAATATTTGGCCACAAAGATACTTCAATGTCTAACGTTAAACTGCAAAGTTGAACCCGCTTTCCTGTTGTAACGTTGGCTCCCAACATACTCACATTGTAGTGTCACAGGGGTAGTAACGTTAACGTCCAGACACCTGTGATTGTTGGGCTTGTCTGTTCTCCTTGAACTGTTCTTAAAGCTTATTTGACCGGAACAGGATACACTCTGGTACAGTGTGATTAACCCTTCCAGATTATGCGGTGTCTATCACCTGGAAACCAGCCTTAAACCCTATGCACGCAGACCACGTTAGTTCAAGTGAGGGCTAACGGGTAGGGCTGGGCGATATGGAGAAAATCAAATATCACGATATTTTTGACCAAATACCTCAATATCGATACCGTAACGATATTGTAGTGTTGACTATTGGTGCTTTCACAAAATACAATGAGATTTTTGATAAATAATCATCAGTAATGTGGATATAATGACTTAAGTGGGTAAATGCAAATAATAGAACAGTTACAACAGTCTGGTTTACTGTAATGCAGCCTTTAAAACCAAGAAAAGACAACACGTATGCCATATTACGATATCCAAAATCTAAGACAATATCTAGTCTCATATCACGATATCGATATAATATCGATATATCGCCCAGCTCTACTAACAGGCTATCATTTTTTTTAAACTTGGAAGTTGTTTTAACAAATATGTTGGTCCCCCCCCCCCAAAAAAAACACAAAAACATAAACAAAAGTACAGCCAACGTGTTTTTAATTTCTGAGAAAGAAACATGAACGACGTAACGTTAACACTTCTCACCTATCAGTTGCTGGTTAATCTGTTTGTAGTCTGAGACCCTTTGGCAGGGTGCCAGACCCAATTTAAAGGTATTTAATTCTACTTTATGATTGGTCCAAACAAAACTGTACACTACCGGTCAAAAGTTTGGGGTGACTTAGAAATTTCCGTTCCACTCCATTACAGACAGAATACCAGCTGAGATCAGTTGCATTGTTTTTTTTTAACCAGGGCAGCAGTTTTCAGATTACATTATGTGCTTACATACAACACGTTTTCTCAGTTAGCCTTTTAAAATGATATCAGATTAGTAAACAGAATGTGCCTTTGGAACATTGGATGAATGGTTGCTGATAATGGGCAATGTAGATATTGCATTAAAGATCAGCCACTTCTATCTACAACAGTCGAGAACCCTTTTGCAATTATGTAAACACATGATGTAATCTGAAAACTGCTGCCCTTATTAAAAAAACAATGTCAGCTGGTATTCTATCTGTAATGGAGTGGAATGGAAATTTCTAAGTGACCCCAAACTTTTGAACGGTAGTGTATGTTGTCAAATAAATGACCCATTCAAGAATGAATTCAGATACCCTGCATATTTGTTTTTGTTCAAATGAGTTATCCAGGCACACCCCAAACACACAGTATACAACACACGTGTTGTTGGCAGTAAGAGTTTTTAATATGAGTTCTGTTACAGACTAATCCATAACACTTACTACCGATGCAATCATTTGATCTTCATGTGATTTAGAAATGTGCATAAATACTGATATTTTTTTTAACCCCCGTAATTTGTGTGTGTGTGTGTGTGTGTGTGTGTGTGTGTGTGTGTGTGTGTGTGTGTGTGTGTGTGTGTGTGTGTGTGTGTGTGTGTGTGTGTGTGTGTGTGTGTGTGTGTGTGTGTGTGTGTGTGTGTGTGTGTGTGTGTGTGTGTGTGTGTGTGTGTGTGTGTCAGGTATTGAGGACCTGTGCTCCAAGCGAGAAGAGTTGAACAGTCAGATCAAGCAGGAGGAAGAGGAGAAGGAGCGGCTGCAGCACGACATCCGCGTCCTTTCGGAGAAGCTGAGCCGAGTCAACGAGAGCCTGGCGCAAAGACTCGCCGCCCGCGCCACGTTCGACCGCACCATCGCAGAGACCGAGGCTGCATACACTAAGGTGTGTGTGTTGCTTTTAGATGTTTTATTACAGACGGTGTATGAAACCCATGACCAAGATATAGTCATATGTTCTCTCATTGTGTTACTTTGGATAGAAATATCGTGAACACAACAAGAAATGATTCCCCTTTTTTGCTGGGGACCCCATGAAACACACTCAAGGACACCTGGTGGGTCCTCAGGGGCCCCACTTTAGGAACCACTGGATTAGCCTAAGCAGATACAATGTCGATATAAGGCTGGGTCAAGCTACCAAATATCTTGACGGCACAGCCTGATACTGTACAGCATGTGCTTTTACAGTCAGTGACGCACCATCCTGTTGTCCTTCTGCGGCAGTCTCCTCTCCCACAGGCACATCCCTGCTTACTGATACCGAACACACACACACACACACACACACACACACACTAATCACTGCAAACGCACACACAAAAGCTGCTCTTATTAAAGAACAACAGACAGTCAGCAGTGCCTGGCCCCTTTTTTAAATGACCTTTACAGTATAAACCAAACTGTCAGCTATATGTTGTAATCTTTTTCTTCTTATTCCTTCTTCTACTCTTCCCCCCCCCCCCCCATAGATCTTGGAGAGTTCCCAGTCTCTTCTGAGCGTCCTGAAGCAGGAGGCAGGAAACCTGAGTAAAGCCACAGAGCCGCGGAGAAAGGCTCAATAATGCCGATGAAATGTCCCTGAACTCTCGTTATGACCTCAACAGCAACCCTCGACTCTGCACTTTTAACCGTTTGTACTCCACTCTGGACTCAAGTGTAATAGATTTGATTTATTGTAAGTTTCTTATTCTAATAAATGTGTTTCTTATCACTACCACGGCTCTTTCGTTTTGGACCAGACTGACAATAGGGCAGACTTGGAATACGTTGCACTAGGCTGTTGTAGTTTGTGTTCAGTTAGATTTAAGATGCGTTATGTATTTTATCTCCAATTTCCAACTCTGATCTCCCTCGCTTACTGTCAAATGTCAAGAAAAGCTAAAATGGTGTTTCTCAGGATGGAAATGACACGTAGACAGTATTTCCATTTGTTCAAGTTTTCTATTTATTGAGCTTTCATTTTTGTACAAGTGTGACATCACTTTGTTTTTTTATTATTAGCCCAAATCATTGACAATAACTTTACAGTAAGCACATCTGCTGCAATGTACATTTACAGACGAGTGGGAAAAGTAAAAGGGGGAAGGGGGGGGACAAGATGAAGCTTCTACCACAGAGTCGCTACAACAGGGTGACCAACACAAACTGCCTCCTTTGCAACAGGAATAGGCAGAGTGAGGCCGCACGTACACTTCAGAAGTCAAGTGGCGTGTGTCCATGTCCCACTGGTGGCCGTCAGGTTCTCACTGGTGTCATTCCAGACCGTCAGTGGGGATTCCCCACGTTTCACTCTCTGCCTTTTTGGTCCTTCAGTTAACAGAAAGACGAGAGAGCTAAAGATTCCCACTTTAGAGTTGATGTCCTCTTTGGGATTTTGGACATTGAAGGCAGCACTTACTACAGATGGATCCACAGGCGTGTCATTTGACCACAGCAGGTCCAAGTCAGGCGCTCGATGGGCCAAATTTAACTTTGCAATGTATTTGGGGTCTTTTAGCTCCTTAATTACAAATCATGTGTACTTAATTTTTTGCTGACTGTTATGCTTTAAAGCAGCCATTGGTTTCCATTCATTTCCTCATGCTGTGGAAATGTCTTTAGTCGAGTTGTGTAATCCGTCACAGTGCAAGTCAAGTCTACATTCTTGTCAGTTCCGTTTACCCTACGTTATAATAATGTGTGGTAATGTCGTTTATGTGCAAATTGATTTAAAATGTCTGCTCTGCATGTAATAGGGCTGGATATTTGGTACTGACTGAAATGTGTGTGTGTAGCGCCAAGTATGGAGTACAGAATGCTTGCTCAGATTCATAATCTTGTCTTTTCAGACAATGATTGAAATGGCCAGTTTTCAACTAATTTGAGAAGCGTAATTTTGGTGTTTGAAATGATCCCCAGCACTAAATGCACTACAATGCAACCATAACGGGTTCACTGTGATGACTTATACAAGTCGAGAACAAGCCTTCTGGTAGATTTTTATACCATATGAAATTGAGTGGAAACCGAATGGACATCTGGAATAGTTCAAAAATACATTCAGACTCTGAAACCACAGTAGCACGGTTTGCAAAAATAGTTGCGATTCGCGCTAAATGGGCTAAAAAAAACCCACTAAAATCACTGGCGTGGTCCTTGAAAGCTACCGTACATCTGCTGAACTGACCTATAACCACGACTAAAAAGGAGGGACTTTAGGGGGATTTGTGGGGTCGTTTCAGGCCTAATATGAGGACCTGGACCTGTGTGGAAAACTATACGCTTGGGATACAGTTTGCGGCGACAAGGCCGACAATCATAAGACTTTTGATGCAAGGCTGTGGCAAACGGAGTAAAAACAGTGGACATGGCATTAATCGGCAGTGCATTCACCATGTACAATTGAAGAGGTCTATTCCAAAATGCTATTCATTCATTTTGATGAAAAAATAAAAAATAAATCAATACCTGCAGTCTAAAAAATGTGTTATTCCGCCAACCAAGGGCTCCAGATCCATTCTCATACATCTATCTGACATACTATCAATGGTTGTGTAATAAGAGTTGTCAATAGTGGCTAAAAAACTCTTCAGCTAGACTTCTTGGTCTTTTTAAGTGCACGTATCCTCTGTTGCCTACTCTGTTGCTTCTTCATGAGGTGCAAAACAAAGCTAAAAGCAAGACAGTGCAAAAAGACATTAAACATCCAAGACTCCAGACGAAAACAGAGAATTCCTAAATTCATCAGACGAGGACAAAACGTCCCATCTCCTAACAGCAAAAGTCCAACCTCGATGCTGAACACATTTCATCTGATTGGAGAAAACGGAAAAAAAAAAGAAATGACAGGGAGTAAGAAATAAATCTTATGTACTTATGAAAAATATGGTGGAAACTGTACAACAATACTGGCCGTAGGTTTTTCGATCCCCGGGCGTGTCAAGAATGAACGTGAGGCCGTTAACAGCAACACTTTAATCACTTGGCATTATGAGTTTAAAAAAAAAAATAATAAAAAATCATCTGGAAACTTCTGCATTCTTGTATATAAAACAATCTTAATTAAAAAAAAAAAAAAAAAAACACACTTTCAAAAACACACACAATCTTGCATTCGCTCTCACAAACGTGCCATATTATGAATGATCAGAATGGTTGTTCTGCCTTTGTTACTTCCGTGGGACCGGCTTCTTTCGCTTCGTGGAATGTCAAAGTACATGAGGTCCGACTGGAAAACAACAACACACCAAAAAAAAAAAACGTCCGCTTCCTTCCACACCAGCAAATATGTCTTTACAAAAACTGGGTTGGGGTTGTTTTTTTGTACATGAGCAGGTCTCAGACATGCAAACTTCAACTTTAAGCAGGAATAAATACACAAGAAACCAGACTTAAAAAAAAAAAAGGCGATAGCTGACAGCTTCTTTTTTTTTTGATAAACGTGACACAAAAATACCTTGATAGAGCATACACAGAAACATTCTACAGTATGACGATTTGGGTTTGTCACCAGCAATACGGACATACAGACATTGGCCAAGGTCACTTTTTCCAAGCGGGTTATCAGAATCAGTTGCTGACTGACAGAAATGACCCCTGGGGGTGCATATCCCCCCCCCCTCCCTTGTCACTAAGAAGGGAAGGTGTGTTGAAGTTTGCTTGCTGTTGACACTCTTTCTACTGAACATCCAGCAGCTTTAATACAGGCGTAGGTTTGCCAGGAAACGTACAAAAAAACGGAAGAAAAAAAAAAAAAAGGCATACAGAAGCTTTACGGTCAAAGAGAACCAACCAAGCTGTTGGCTGAAATCAAAACATGCAGGTACAAAAAAAAATAATAAAAGAGAATAAAGACAAAGAAACTACAATTGTGGCACCCTTTCATCATTTTTTTGTTGTTGTTTTTGCGTGTTTGAGTGTGCCAGCGATCGACACAAGCGGACAAACGTCCTCCACAAAGCCTACGTTTTTTTTTTTTGGACGTCCTAATCACATGTTTCCATGCTAACACTGAACTCTGTCACCGTGGCGTTGCCTACGCGTGGGCACTGGCGGCTTCCTGTTCTTTTTAAAAAGGAGTTTGGTCAACATCCCCCCCCCCAAAAAAAAAAAAAAAACCTGAAGCAAATGTTGAAGTTGGAAGCAAGAGAATCACAGGAAGGAGGACGTGAACTTCTTCCAGAGTCTGGCGAGGAAGGCAGACGTCTCTCTAGATTTTGACAATCGATTCGGGTCCGATATTTTGTTAGTGAGGGCGAGGAAACGAGGGAGGGAGGCTGACAGATCAACTGTCCAGGATGGTAAGGGCAAACACAGTCCAGCTGCTTTTTGGATTCTTTGCGGCAGGTCAGGAAGAAGGCTGGGAATGGAAACACCAGCCACCTGGCATAAAAGCTCATCTTCTATGATATGTGGTTGATAAGGTGGTGTGTGGTGGCTCCGTGGCAGGAGATCAGCCAAAAAAACAAACGCAAAAAAACCAGACTAAATACTGGGTTTCCTGTCTGAGCAGGAAGATGTGCTTAGAGACAGCTGGAGTGTAGAGCTGGAGGCAGGTCAGGCTGGGCTCTGGCTGCAGGCTGGTCCCACGGGAGGAGGGGGGGTGGGTGCTACGGTACAGCCGATTGGTCCCTCTGATCAGAAGTAAAGAGCAGGCTCGCTGCTGTAGTCCGACAGGGAGGAGCTGTCTGCAGGTGTGAGCTGAGGAGAGAGGACACATTTTAATTCCATGTCAGGGTTTTTTCCTGCATAGAGACATTTTTAGAGCCAGGCCCCAAAGGAAAAAAATCCCCAGCACCAAAATGTTAAGAACTGAGAATAAAAATAGCAATTCAAATCCTCTCTAAACGTGTTTAGGAGCAATTTACCAAACAAGGGTTGAACGAGCAGAACAAAGACTTATATATACACATATACATATACATATATATATATATATATACACACACACACTTATATATAATATGAGAGTCTGACCGGACTATTAAAATCTTTTTTTTTTTTAACCAGTTTTGTTAACTGGAGTTTAATTTACTAAAGCACAATATACATTAGTGTTTATCAAATTGTCGGACAGAACAAGTAAATAAGGTAACGCAGACTCATCCTTTACTGTAGGCGGACTTCCTGCTGTTCTTGTATGACTAAGGAGAAAATGTTAAATCTTTTATTTATTTATTTTTGATTATTTTTTGGGGCATTTTAGGCCTTTATGACAGGACAGCTGAAGACATGAAAGTGGAGATAGAGGAGGGGAATGACATGCAGCAAAGGGCCGCAGGTCGGAATCGAACCCGGGCCGCTGCGTCGAGGAGTAAACCGCTATATATATGGGCGCGTGCTCTACCAACTGAGCTCTCCGGGCGCCAAATGTGACATCTTTTGTCTTTCATTTATTTTCAGTACAAACACAGAGCTGACAGGACTTTAAAAGACCCTTTTTGCTGCTCGTTAGGATGGAAATTAAGACCAATATTTATATTACAAAATGAAACCATATTCTAATAGTCTGCATTACTTGTTTAATTTCTCAATACTAGAACCCTGCACCACAAAAACTACCTTAGGACCTTTAGTCTGAATTTAACACATACATTAAATTAATGAATACTTAATTTAATTGACAGGACAGCTGAAGACATGAAAGCTGAAAATGAGAAGCTTTGTGACCAAGGGGGTAAGCGCCTGTCAACAACCCGTAGATCCTATGGCGCCATTTTGATGTGAACAAGCACTCACCCGCCGTTAGCATCCCATTGACTGCCATTCATTTTGGCGCCACTTTGACAGTGAATAAAGTGTTTAAACAACAACGTATAAAAGGCTCCATTACCTTGTATCTCACGGTATGGCTCCGTAGCAGGCGTTTTTGTAAAAATAGGCTAACGATTGTGTCATAACCACGCGACTTACTGTCGCATATATTAGTAGAGGAATTACCGTACAGTACAGGAGAAGCTCGCAAGCAGTTTCGACTTACATTAGCTGTTTAAGTTTAATTACTAATGTTAACTAGCATTTTAGTTAGCAATAATTAGCCTGTGCCTATGTTATCTCCTTATATATACCTACGTTCTCCGTCTCTGCAAGACTGGGAATGATTGAGGTACCAGAAGACTTGCAACTTTCAGACTCTCAGTTGGAGGCTGCTCAGTAACGCTCAGCAGAATTACTGCACACACTATTAATGTAGCTACATTTTGTTGCCAAAATAAGTTATTACACGTTTTAGGAGAAGCAAATTGACAATTCCCGATAATATATACTACTGCATCTGAGACTACGAGAGGTGGAGCCACCCGGTTCTAGCTATAAGCTAAGCTAACGTTACCACATGCCAACGATGGACAACTTGGGTGAAGATGAACTCCCGAGGCTGGAAGATATGGAGGTTGCCATTATTAAAGAAAAACAGAGCATAAGTGAGATTCACTCTTATATGTGTCAAGTAGGACACGTTGAAGAATGCAAATTCCTCTCCTACCACGCCTGTGAAACATCAACCTAAGAAGCCAAAAGGTAACGCCACTCAAAAAGAGAAAACACATCCCAGCCAAACCGGCAGTGAACCGTCGCTCTCTGAGCTGCAGAACACAATCAGCACAGTTGTCATTGAGAAGATAAATGAAAGAGCAGACCAAACCGATAAGGCTGTCCACTACAACACAGTTCAAATTGACGGTCTTAAAAAGTATCTGGACTTCTGCCATAAAGAAGTTGTTGACTTGAAAAGATAGAACGTGGCTCTTACAGAAACCTGTGAGCAGCTTCAGAAAAAAAGTTACCGAAATGGAACTGAAAGTCAACGAGGTCGACCGCTACAGCCGACGCCATAACCTCCGTCTCCATGGTGTTCCTGAAAAAGTGGATGACATTCAAACACGAGTACGGGATATCTGTCGAGCAGTGCTAGCTGTCACTGAGGCCGAGACGGTTGTTTCTGCAATAGATGTTGTTCACAAAATCGGCAGACCCAAAGACTGAGGATCCAATCAACCAGTACGACCAATAATTATCAGGTTCATGTCCAGAACAGCCAGGGATATGTTGTGGAAAGGATCCAAGAGGAACGACTACCTGAAGAACAACCGGCTCCACTTCAAAGAGGATCTGACCACAGCTGACAGAGATACCCGCAGTCGACTATGGCCTGCCGTGGAGGCGGCGAGGAAGAGAGGAGAGAAGGCCTACTTTGTGGGAAATAAGGAGTTTGTTAACGGGAAAGATTAAAATGGACTGACAAATAATTTAAATAAGCAAACGGAGGTATTAGATAATAATATACTCCTAGGAAAACTTGAATATTTTGGGTAAGATTCGGTCATAATGGTGTAGCCTATATTGTTCTGTTAAGGCAACCAATATACAACATTTGTGCAGTGATTCCTGCAATTAACCAAAAAAAGCTTAAAAGTCGAGAGAGAGTAGTTATTCTTTATCTGTTGGTGTTCTTAAATGTCTATTTCTGTTTTATCTGTCAATGCCAGGGGTATTAGAAACCAGTTGAAGAGAAAATGTTTATTCTTATATTGCCAGAGTAAAGGTGCCGATTTTTATTTTATCCAAGAAACTCATGCTTCCGAAACAGATGTGTCATTTTGGAGGAGCCAATGGGGAAGAGATGTGTGGTTTTCATTTGGTAGTAACAGGTCAGCAGGGGTCGCTATATTGCAGGGAAAGTTTAAGGGTCATGTCATCGAGCACCTAATAGATACAGATGGTAGATGGATAATTCTACTTGTAGACATTGACCAATCTCAGTTTGTTTTGGTTAATATCTATGCATCCAATAATAGAACAAACAAAACAGTAATTTTTTCAACAGCAGAATGTAAAATTAATCACCTCTTAATGGTATTTCCTTCAGCTAAAGTTTTATGGGGTGGAGATTTTAATACAGTAATGGATGAAAGTATGGATAGATGGCCTCCCAAAGGCAGAGCAACAAATGAATTAGGAAATATATGTAATCGATTGGACTTAATTGACATCTGGAGACAAACACCCAAACAAAAACATATATACTTGGAATAATAAGGATAGATCTCAACAATCCCGCATAGATTTCTGGCTAGTCTCATCAGACATAGAAAATAAGGTTGACTCAGTGATGATAGAACCTGCAGTTTTTACAGATCATAAGGCTGTAACAATTAATGTCAATATTGGGATGGTTAGACACAGCCTTAACAAAGATTATTGGAAATTAAATTACGTTTACAAAATAAAGAATTAAAAAAAGAAACCCAAATAATAATTGACAGATACTGGAGTCAAGCAAACTTACTCAAAAATTTTGGAAACTGTTGGGAATCAATGAAATTAGGAATTTGGCCTTATCTTTTGGGAAACGGATTGCGAAAGCAAAGAAAGAGAGTCCCAAATAATTAAAAAAGCGATGACATTATCAGAGAAAATAAGTTTATCCGGAGAAGAATTAATTGAGCTATCATCTCTTTAACTTGAATTAGACAAAATATCCGAGGAGAAGGCCAGGGGTGCCTTTATCAGATCTAGCAGGAAGTGGCTCGAACAAGGTGAAAAATGCACTAAATACTTTTTCAATTTGGAAAAGAGAAACTTTGAGTTGTCTACCCTGTGTAAACTTAAAATTAATAATCTAATATGGGAAGATGTAAAAGGTATTTCACAGTATGTAGCAGGTTTCTATCAAAAGTTATATGCTGCTGACTGTGAAAATGAAAGATATGGATATGTTTCTGGAAGCTATGGAAAGGAACATTAAATGCGTTGAAAGTTTTAAATCCGTTTGCGATCAGAAGATTAGTTTAACAGAAGTACAAAAATGCATTGACTGTCTCAAAGAAAATAAATCTCCTGGGAATGATGGGTTGATAAGTGAATTTTATAAAGTATTTAATTAGTCATTAGTACCTTTTTTAGCGGCTATTTTGTAGAAGCCATGGGAAAAGGAGAATTACCTCCAACTCTTCGACAAGGTCTTATTAAATTGATTCCTAAACCAAAAAAAGAAACTGAGTATTGGAAATTGGAGATTTAATTCAATTAGTCTGTTAAATAATGATGCTAAGATTTTCGCCTTGGTCTTTGCTAAAAGGTTGAAATCAGGATTGGATGATATTATTGATGAAGAACAATCGGGATTCATGCCAGGAAGAAATATTTGTAACAACATACGATTAGTATTGGATATGATTGACTATGATGAATATATATTGGACAATAGCTTTATTTTATTTGTGGATTTTTATAAGGCATTTGATACCATAAGGCACCAATTTATGTTTAAAGTTATTAAATGTCTTGGATTTGGGAACCAATTTTTGAAAGCTGTCGAAACGCTATATAAGGGATGCAACAGTTCAATTAAGTTAGCTCACGGTACGACTCCTAGATTTGATATTGGTCGTGGCATAAGACAAGGGTGTCCACTTAGCCCCTTCTTATTCCTCCTTGTTACAGATTATGGCTATACATCTTAAAAAAGGTAATTTCCAAGGTATAGTTGCCTTAGGCAGAGAATTTAAATTATCACAACTAGCAGATGATACAACAATTTTTCTAGCCAATAGACATGAAGTGATAAATGCAATTAGCTGTATTAAGGAATTCTCTGATGTGTCATGTTTAAGAATGAATTCGAGTAAGTCTGCTTTACTACCACTTAAGGAATGTGACCTATCTGAAGTAGAGGGAATCCCTGTGAAGAATACAATTACATACCTGGGTGTCATCATTGATAAGAATGATAAACGTCGCAGTAACCTAAATTTCAGTCCCATAATTGAACAAATTAAGAAAAAATTCAATATGTGGTTGATGAGAGATCTTTCATTGAATGGTAGAGTGTTGTTATCTAAAGCTGAAGGAATATCAAGGTCTGTCTATGTATCATTATCATTGAACATCCCTTCTGAAATATCCAAAAAAAATGGATAAAATCTTATTCAACTTTATTTGGAGGAACAGATGTCATTACTTAAGGAACATTAGAAGAAATGGTGGTCTAGAGGTATTAAGTTTTGAAACTAAATAAAAAAAAATGGTTAACTAATTTGATTGAAGAAAAGGACTATTTGGAATACTTTCCCTAAATATGTATTTGGATTAGTTGGTGGAGTTAAATTTCTGTTAACATGTAATTACAAAATTGATAGATTACCTGTAAAGCTATCACATTTTCATAAACAAGCTCTGCTGGCCTGGTAGTTGATTTACAAGTATCATTTTATTTTTTTTAAGATATTTTTATTTGTTTTGAAAACAATGAGTTGGACAATGATGTTGTTTATTTTGTTCAATTAATCTTGTTATTGGGGAAATTCCACATTCACAAGAAGAAATGGGCGGACTCCAAACCAAAGTTTGAACACTTCTTTCAAGAACTGCACCTATACGGCAACACTATAAGAGACATTAAAAATAAGAAGGCAATTAAGACTGGAAGTCTGTTTGAAAAATTTCTCATGTACCGGTGATACATTTGACTTAATATGTACGGCACTTTTATTTTCTACTTTTTTATTTATTTTCTACATATATTTCTCTCTGTATATGCACCTCTGGTATTGACTAGTTATATATGTACATATTGGTGATGTACCTATGTTCTTTACTAAATAAAAAAAAAAGTAACAACGCTCACCGGAAAAGTGCTTCTAATATCCTTCACTGGTCTCCATCCAGAGCAACGGGATCTGTTGGTCCAGTTTATATACTGTCTATGTTTGTGACCCGGCCGTCATGTTGAAAATAGTCGAGCCAAAAAACCAAAGCACCAGCCGGAGCAAACTTTCAACTTTTAAAAGTTACCAACTGAACATTTGGTAAAATGTTGAAAAATGGGCTGTCATATAGCATTGTGAAGTGAATGTATTTGGGCTTTGGACTGTTGGACAAAACAAGACATTTGAACATGTGAAATTGAAATGAAAGGAGACCTGGTACAGAAACGGTGTGTTTGATGAATAGAGGAGTCGTCTCTCACCATAACTTCCTCTGTCATCTGTGTGTGCTGGGAAGTGTCCTCCTGGTAAACGCTGTCATGTTTGTGCTCCTGCCAGGCGCTGAAGTCCACAGAGTGCTTGGGAATGTAGCTGGAAAGGTCTGCACACAATAAAAAGACAATCTGTTACTAAAATGCAGTGTTGTAATGTGACGAAGTACAAATACTTCACTACTGTACTTAAGTAGAATTTTCACGGATCTGTACTTTACTTCATTATTTATATTTATACTTTTACTCCACTACAGTTTCTAAATAAAATGTATACTTTTACTACATTTCCCCTAAGCATCTTAGTTACTCTTTTCTACAAAATGAAATCAGAAGTAATTTGTTACACTGGAAAAAAACAAAAACATAGGCCAAAACTAAAGAAGAGGAGGAAGCATAATGACTCAGTGTCAGATGACAGTGGTGATGAAGATAATATTACACAACTTTGGCCATGAAGTTCATAATAAAAGTTTTTTTTTTTAACTTTTAATAATTAAGCACATTTAATATCAGAAAATTACTTTTGATACTTAAGTACAGTAAATATCAAATACTTTAAGACTTTTACTCAAGTAATAGGGGTGCACGATTCAGAAAACGATTGGATATCAATTTTCCGGATCCCGATTGGATTCAAAATCGATTTTCGATTAAAAAAACGAGTCACAGTATGTACATGTAGTTACTTCCCATGTGATTGCAGTAGACACACAATTAAAAAAATAAAAAATAAAACATTTTAAAAATATGAATCAATTTTTGGAATTCTATGAATCAATTTTGAATCGGTAGAGCTTGAATCGCGATACGAATGTGAATTTTTTTTTTTTTTTTTTTGCACACCCCTATCAAGTAATATTCTAAAAGGAGACTTTAACTTCTACCGAAGTCATTTTCTGGTAAGATACTTGTACTTTTACTCAAGTATTGCTTTCAAGTACTTTAGACTGCTAAAATGTTAAGAACTTTTTTTCTCCATGTGTTGCCACTCATTCCTTTTAATATTATATCTGGTATACTATTTAGTTTTGAACGTAAATTGCAAAATAATTCATAGTCATATTTCAATAACATGGAAAACCTAGCAATATTGATGAGATGCTACTTTTGTGAAGTAGTAAGTGAGCTGATGAAGTAAAAATGGGAACAGAAAACTACATTTGAATGTGTTTCACGAGTTGTCCAGTAGAGGTCTCTGTCATCATACCTGATGCGGAGCCGTAGATTACAGATATTGGAGATATATACGGCTCTGACCTAGTGCTGTCTGTCTCTTATACCGTGCACATGAGGGTCGTGATGCTGACATAATAAAGAAGCAACGGCCTGATCACACAACTCTAAATGTCTCTCCTTTAAATTCATCCCGTTTTCATTTGAATTATTCCCCTCATTTTCAGAGCAAATTTAGATTGTCTTCATATATGTCAGGACAGCACATTATCTCATTATACATTCCCAAATTCGGTAACACTTTACTTGAAGGTAGCTACATAAGAGTGACGTGACACTGTCATGAACACATGACAGTATCATGACACATGAACCCTAACTCTACCCCTAACCATAACTTGTCATGACAAAAACCAAAAGACACTTACTAAAAGAAGCATTATGTCATAAACATTTATGATTTGTTTGTTTCTGGCATGTTCATGACAGTGTCATGTCACTCTTATGTAGATACCTTAATGTAAAGTGTAACGCCAAATTATTTGTCACATTATATTTGTTTTATGTAATTGTACAGCCAAAACCACACTGTTCAAAAAGGACACAACACATGCTCTTCATATTTAGTCCAACGCCAGCTTTAAGAAGGGAAAAAGAGCTGTTTCATGTGTATTTTCTACGATTGTCCAACACAACGTGGGAAAGGGGTACCGTGGCTGAACTCTGAGGCTCAATGAAAAGGGTTTGGTGGACACATAAAGACCTTTAAAATACCACAGAACACGACTGAAAAAAAAAATCAACTCAAAAGCCCCTGTGACTCAGCCTCAGCTTAAAGGGGGAACACCAGCCGAATTAACAATTCCAACGGCCTAGGAAAATTCCGGGCAACATTTGTGAACATGATCTACTCTCTCTCAAAGCCAGAAACCAGAGAAGGAAGTCTCACACTTGTGATGTCATCAAGGGACTGATTTTGTTTTGAGCTTTATTCTATTGTAGTGTTATCAGCTCTGAAACAGAAAATGGACCCATATACCCAGAACATTCCCCCGGGTGCTCTCAGTGTCATCTGGAACAGCTTTACCAATTCATCGTCTATGGAGCGCTTCCAGACTTTACACTTTGAATTTGAGAGTTGTTAATGTTTACTTGTATTTTTGGGACTGTCTTAGACCATAGGAATAACGCGTAACAATGTTGAAAATGGGCTTAGTTCCCCTATACAATAACAGCTATACAAGACAGCTGTTAATTATGGGATGGTCTGCTCTTTGTAAACGGATTAAAATAAAATAATACATTCAGAAAGTCCTATCTTATCTCCGTTCCCTTCTTCCAAGATCTCTAGCCTACATTTCTCCCATCAAACTATTTAGGAGGAGACATGTATAAAGTACTAGAGACCCAGACTTGAATAAAAGTACAAGTGCTCTATCAAAAAAGTGACTTGAGTAGAAGTTGAAGTGCTCTTTAAGCACCACACTTAAGTGGAAGTACTAAAGTATTCAACATTTTTTGTACTTAAGTATTGCAAGTAGTTTATTTTAAAATGTACTACTCAAGTACTGAAAGTAAAGTACAAGTATTGTGTTATGTAGTTATTAAAGAAAGCAGTCAAAAGTTGAATATCATGTTGTTTATATTATCTCAAATGTTTAGCCTAAAGTAGGCCTGCACGATATTGGAAAAAAAATGACATATATGAAAAAAGATGACATAAATCATTCTCAACTACTGGGGTGATTTTGTAGGGGAGTGCGTCTACATAGAAAATAAAAATAAAAAAGGAACTTTTCTAATTGTTGAACTTTAATGCTTTACAAACACCAAAGCAAGTAAGCGCTGTGACTTCTCTTCTGACGTGATTTTGGAGAGGGACATTAGGTAGTTAAATAGACTGGTTGACTGACTTGACACCATTGTATTCATATAATACTAGCAATCCAGGCTAAAGTGAATGATATTAATAATGCATGCATGTTGCTTCCTCTAAATTTCAGGTTGTGGTCGACTAGCAGGGCCTAGCCTTGGTTGGTTGATAAACTGATCAACATTGATTGTGATTGGTGGTTGGCTGTGCATGCAGAGCCTGCATGTCACGCACTAGCAACAAACTGTGTATCCAAGAGCACTTAAATCAGTGTAAATTATGTTATATCAGACACAGACTGCTGTTAGATTAGGGTTAGGTTTCCAGCGTTGCGGCTCCGAACCTTAACGTTAGCTGGGACAGACGCCTTGTTCCATTAGGCTAACTTTATTAGCTTTAGCCTGGCTGGTAGCAGCTTTCTGCTGTGAAAAATGGCCGGGAGATGTCGTGATAAAAAACTGACTGCTGTAGCTTCACTACCCATGGGAAAGCATGTGCATCACTGTGTCAGAGGAAGCTGCAGCTTACGGTACTTTTCTACACACGGGAGAGCCTCACTTCCCATTACAAACCCTGTCGGACTAACGTTACCTCACACCTGTCTGACCACCTGTCTTAAAGGGGAAGGGTCGGCTGGTAACAATCATGTAAAAGGAGAATGGTGAAAGTTTACTGTTCTATCAAGCAGCAAAAAAGTTTTAGCGTCAACATTGCAACATCCTGTGATTTGACTATCGCGCACATGACGATGTAACAAAATATCGTGCCGCCCTAGTAACGAGTAACAATGCAGCACATAAAAAATGTATCTGAGTACAAGTATTAAACTCATCAAAAATATGTACTGAAGTAAAAGTGGAAGTAGGAGAAAAAAATAATAATACTCCAGTAGAGTACAGATACAGCCTTTTATTACTTAAGTACAGTAGTGAAGTAGTTCTACTTCGTTACTATACATCTCTGTTTAGGAGTGGGGTCATTTCCACCTAAATTAAGTTTCCACTGCCTCGCTAACTGCTTAGTCGCATGTCGATTTGTTATGTATGAGCTCCTAGGTTTTGTTTATATGCTCGACCCGAGGCAAAAGCTCTTTTTTTGAAGTGGATTAGTAAAAGTGCCTCGTTTGTTTGTATATCTGTATTCTGAATAAAGAAAGAGAAAAAAATTATAATTTTTTAGTCACTCAACATTGACACATGATGGTAAGTGCGGCAATGCAGAGTGAAAAGTAGATCTTCACATCATCCCTCAAAGAACTGGAGTGACGTATTCACATGCACATACAAAAGATATAAAAGTACACTATATGATGCAGTTTTTCTGCAGTCTCTCTTTTAAATGCACTTTTTTTTTATATCAAGTAATTGCTGTTGATCCTGCTCTGAATATTTGGTTCTTGTTTATCTATTCCCACCAGTCCTCCTTATAATATTCTTGCTACTGCTTTTGATTTAATTTCCTCATTATTCATTTTGTTTTTCTTGATCTTGTGTGTCCTAGAAAATCCTTCTGCTAACTCTGATTTTACATATGTGACACATAAATACACCTAATAACACGATTTGTATTTATATCCATCCAAAGAGGAAAGCAGGTGGGGGTGTCCAAAATGGAAAGGGTTCATCTTCTGAGGAGCATGAATATCTGCCGGATTTTTTTCACAGTAATAGCTGTTGAGATGTCTAGACCAATGCGGTGGTCAAAAGACATTTCAACGCTGCTATAGGAGTTTAAACTGGACATCTAACCTGCACGTTCACCACAAAAACATCCAAATTAACCGCATTACTCCTCACCGTTACTGTTGGTCGTGTGCGTGGGCGAGCTGGTGAAACTGGGTCGGGGGATGTGGATGCGTCCCACCATGCTCGGCTGTTCGTCCGCCAGCTTTTCGTCTAGTTTCTCGTCCTCGTCCTCGTCCCCGCTGTCCCACGCGCTGCTCTCTGACGGATACTCATACGTACTGTGGAGACTCGACTCGTTGAATGAGATCTTAAGCTGCAAAAGACACACAGAGACAGAACAATGACAATAAACAATTATATATTATACTAAACATGATATTGAACTGCCATGATTTGGAAATTTTTTTTGATTGATTTTTTTTATAACACAGAAACAACAACTAAAAAACAAATCATACCAATGGGTAAATTACATAATTTTTTTCTCCTTATATTGTTGACACAGATTTCCCTTGCCTCCATGGTTTTTTTCACTTCACTGGCAACATGAGAAAGAAAATAACACCAGCCAAACTAAATTTGGGCCGGTGCCTGTTCATGATTTGGAGCGAATATTAGATTTTTTCTTTTAAATGTAGCTGGCTGGAAAAAAAGGAAAGGACACAATAAGGTACGGTCATTTTCTGATAGGAACTAATGCGGAAAAAGTAGAGAGGCCAAACTTTACAGGCTTCAGCCAAGATTTTTAAGTATCCGATGTCTTCGCATTCCAACATAATACTGACATCACTCCTCTGCATTTTACGAGCACAGTAAACATTAACAGGTTATTACAGTACTTCCTTAATGCTCTGTAATTAAACCATCTATACTGTAGGTTATTGCGTGTCTCAGCCCTTTGCTCACACTGCAGTAACGCCAGCTCAACACCAAACAACTACCTCATCACTTATTCAACAGAGCTTTTAATTGAGGTTCTTTGAGAACCAGCTGCAGTTTATTCAGGCGAGTCTGTGACTGCATGTACTGTACTTGACGTGTCCTCTAAGTGGGACAGGTGGCAGCTTTGCAGGAGCCCAGGGCATGTGATTGATTGTCTCAGAGCGTTCGCTGTAAGACATGTCTGTTTGGCAACGCTTCAGTGGTCTGCAAACATGGATCCGTAAGACGGACCCTCGCACTTTGCTGCAACGTGTAATTCAACATGAATGGCAATTCTACCACCAGAGACTTCAGTGGTTGTAGTTGTCAGTGGGCACACTGGAGATAGACATCTCGCCCCTTTAGAAGAAAAATGTTGTCTGAGAAGTTCCTGCTGCAATAACATTCACAGAATATAATTTAAGCTGCTGTTGTAACATTCAAAGGGAATTCAATTCTGTTTTGAAATGTTGTAGTTTTTTTTCCAAAATCTGATGATACATTCTTGATTATTGTTTACATATTATATGTGCGTTTCTTCTTTTCTTCAGTTTATTGTAAATTGAAATTGTTGTTAACTTTTCTCATGCATCTTATGTAAAGAAAAAAATTCCTTCAGTACGCCCTTTATTTTATATGATTTCATTTTGTAGTGCAGTCTTCACTTCTCCTTTGGCACTCACAAATCTCATGCATACAGTTTTAAAATGACCGTAAAACCATGTATTCTGGCCACATGTAGGCATTGCAAACTCAAAATGGTATTAGTTTCCTGGGTTGCCATGGAGATGAGATGACAGCCGATACACACGTATATAACAGCATGTTTGTCCACGTCTTCCCCGAGGCCATCAGCTGACTGCTCTTAACGTATTGTACCTGACTCCATCTACTCTACAGTCCGTGATCTAAATCTGCCCTAATCTTCGTCACAAGGCCACAAGCCAGCAACACCACCTCCGACTCAAGACCGGTCAGGGTTCAAACTACACCACCATTTTAAAATGTCATGCTTGATCTATATCCTTATAATTATTTATATATATATATATATATATATATATATATATATATATATATATATATATATATATATATATATATATATATGGTGAGGTATGTGATGGTAGAGAAATATTTTTTGCAACATGAGTCAGTAAGTCGGCATGTCAAAAAGATGTGCGTACACATGGAAGCAACATTTTTCTTACTCAATACTTCCTACTTCTAGTAACCTGGGAATTAAAACACATTTGACACATCATAAGTCCTTCTGAAGTACAGATACTGTACTGTTCAAGCCTCATCTTGGATAGTTATTGACACAATACATATATACTATAATAAAACAGCAATGTTCTGGTATTTAAGTGTATTTAAAAGTTTTACAAGTCTTACTCATTCAACTGAAAATCAACTGAATGTAGGTGGACTACTTCAATTGTATGACATCAAAACATTATTAATTAGCAAAATACTATGCATTTCCATTTATTAAAAAAACAACATATGAAGTACAAAGTAGAATTTTGACCATATTTAACTTTTAAAGCATCTAAACAGGTTCTGATCTGATATGATACTGTTGACCACAATATACACTATTAATAGACTAGACGGCTGATCTCTCTAACATAGTCCTGAATTGGTTGAAGTCCTACCTTCAAGACAGTGACTATTTGTATTAATTGGTAGCTGTACATCAGAGCATTTCACGTGTGGAGTTCCGCAAGGATTGATTCTCGGACATCTGTTATTTGATCTTTACATGTTCTCATTAGCTCAAAACTTTTCAAAAGCTTTCACATCACATGTATCCAGATGACACGCAAATATATAAAGCTGTGTCCCAAAACGAATACAATACAGTCCAGACCAAAAAGGTTAAGTATATAACTCCAGTTCTCAGACTACATTGGCTACCAAATTCTCACAAGATCAACTTCAAAATTCGATTGCTTGTCCATAAATCGCTGAACGGTATAGGTCCAAGAAAATGATCAGATCTTCTTACCCAGTAGAACCTCACAGACCTCTCAGGTTGGCTAGTTCTCGATTACTGGCTGCTCCCAGAGTCAAAACTAAACATGGCGAAGCTGCTCAAATGTGGAAAAAACTAATTTATACAGATTCAGGACAAGGATCTATGGGACACCACCTTATATCAATCACAGATTTCTCTCTGGCTGGAACATTTGAAAATTCTTGACAGATGAGGTTTAAAATGTTTAGAGTATTCTCCTCTTTTCTCTACTGGACCATTCCTTTTTATTATTGAATAGTTACTAATATCTGATTAGGGCTGATGATAAATACATGCAAATTATAACATCTATTGAGATAATGATATCAGTGAGGAAGCTGTATCATTTAGCTTTCATGCTTGCTCTGACATGTCATGTCAGGGTGGTGAAAACTACACAGCACATCCATGGAGGACCTCTACCTCTACATGCAGGAAGAAGGCCAAGGATTATAAGAGACCAATCACCCCCCCAGCCACAAACTGTTCTGCCTGCTGCCGTCCGGCAAACGGTATGGCAGCATCCGGTCCCGCACCACCAGGCTCAGGCTCAGGCCCACACCCTTAAGACTGTTGAACTCTTGAACTCCTGAGCTTATGACTTTGACTCTGTCACTTTACCTTTATACTTTGACTTTCACTCACCGTTTTTACAATGGTTTACTTCTCATTACGCATATACATTTCTTCTTATACATATTTAATGAGCATTATTGGAGGGAGCCTGAGATCCAAGATGTTCATCGCCAATGACTGCATCTCTAATAACTGCTTATGACAATAAATAACTTGGAACTTGAGGAGGAGGATAAGGGTTCAGAGAACAGACTGTGAACCCTGTGAACTAAACAAGGAGCCTTTACAAGTGTGACCTTTCAACCAATTACTCACTATTGTTACCTAATCAGTATGGTTTAGTCTGATTTCTAGGTTTTAATCTAGAACATTACAATGTTCAGCTACATAATTTGTTTTACATTTCTGCCTCAAGTTTCTAAAGGTTTTAAGGTGAGGTATTTCAAAGAATTACCATCAACCTCTTTTGCTAGTTGTAAAATTAAGAAGGCAGAAATATCAAAAGTTCAGGGATAAAGGCCTGTTCTTTAAGAAGATAAGAAGTGAATATAAATGCGATGGTTCAAGACCAGAGGGAAATGGAAAGTTCCCTCCATTCACTGTTATTAGAAAATATTCAAGGTATAAGTAACACCGCTACTCTTTCAATACTGACCAAACTAGAAGTAATAACGATGGTTTCATCTTGATAGATCTACCTTTTCCTCCTGACAGTCTAGGTTTCTACATTTAGTATTCAGCCATAGTAACCGTACAATCCACAAAACAAATTAAATCCTGTGTATAGATACAGGCTCTGACTCTATGATACCATCTTTACCTCAGTCCCAGGCGTCGCCTATTTTTAGCCACGAAACCTTTTTTTTAGTGTCTGTGAAAAGCATTTTCTTGCTAAACTGGCATTGCGTCTTAGAGGAAGTCTTTGGAGGCCAAAAGTAAGTCTATCAATAAACCAGGCTAGCCGCTGGGCTCGCTTCCTCTTTTACTGTCTTTCACTTTTCTTTTCGTCTGGTCTACAAGCACTTTGCTCACATGAGACTCTTGTTAGATGAGGCTCTTGTGCAATGCCTCAGTCATTGATGTGTCCTCTCTGTGACTTTACTTTTTAGCTGCAGCATTAATGCAACTTAGAGGAAAAGATAGGTGACACAAATGTGGGGGTAACAGAACTGCAATCTTTATATATCCCAGCCTGCTTCTGCTCATGTTTGAGCTTCAGTTGTGGGTCTTTTTACATATCTGGGATAAAAGCCTGCATCATGGAGGCAGAAGTGATTCGTCTTCTGTCCTCAGGCTGTGGGACAGGCCAACCGGGGGCCGCCTCAGCCCTGCTGTCCTTCTCATTCACCACAGGGCACTCAGACAGGACGCTGCGCCAATGACAGGCTACCAACAACTGACCTATTCAGGGTTTTTTTCCTGCATGAGGGTTAGGGTTAGCCTGCTGCCCCGCGGACCGGCGGTGCAGCGAGGTGAATCTCTGCTCCTGGCCTGAAGAGGAGCTGCCAGGCGTGGAGGTCTTAGCCTCCCGCTGGAGCTCCGGCTGCAGGTCGAAGGTGGAAGCGAAGCCAGATCTGAGTCTGACAAAGTGGCATCAGTTTTAAATTGAGTTTTATAACCGGTTAACATTCCTTGTAGTCGCGTTAAGTAGTAGTCCATTTTCCTGTTTTGGTAGAGTTGGTTTTCACCCCTGATGCGAACCGTACCAGAGTCGCATGAACTGTACTTGAGACCACCTTTTCGAGTGGACTTTGGCACAGATCGACCAACTGGGCCTGGGTACGGTACTCAGTGTTCAAACTAAAAAAACAAACTGGACTTTGGGGTCAAATGTACTCAGATCCGGACCCAGGTCACTGATGTGAACCCCCCTTACTGCTTTATATTAATCTATTTTTCTATTTTTATATTATGAATGGTCACCTGCCTCCTGAATTTTGTGTTTTCTGGCACATGAATAAAGACGTTTCCACCGAACATTTATCAGAATGCAGGAAATTAAGTGTTTGACACTTACATCAACCAAAAACTCTAGTAATTATTCTGGATTTGTTTCATATTTATTAAATACTGACTGTATATCGCAGTATGTGTGTGCACATGTGTGCAACAAGCTGATGCTTTGCGTCAGCTTGCGTTAAAATGAAATGATGGGAATTGTTTCTAGGGAATGCAACTTGATTTGAAAACAGCACAGAACAATCCTGCTCATGAGATTCAGAGGTCACTGATGTGTTTATCACAATCAAAGTTACTTACTGGCCTGGACTAAAAAAATCAACGTTATATTGGTGTCTGGGTTAAAATTGTTTTTCAAATATAATTTCTATATTGTACATAATTCACGAGGTAAAAGTAAGGGAGAAATGAAGGAAATGGGAGGGCAAAACGAAAGAAAGAAAAGAATCATTTCAGGTCTGTGATAGATTTTGTTGCTTTGTCTGAAAAAAGAGAGGGGAGGAGTTTGAAGTTGAATTCAAAATGAAAAGAACTTGTTAGGACTGCGGTTGTCGGCAGAGTCAACCCTACCAGACTGTGACATCAGAAGGGGAGAGGAGGGGTGACGCTAAGCTGAGGAAATAATATTCATCCCACAAGGTCCTTTCACCCGAGTGTCATCAGCTCAGTTTTTGTTGCTTGCATGTTGTGTATGACGCACAAAGGGACATGGGGAAAACAGACAAAAGAAGAAGTGAGGGAGAGAGGAAGAAGAGAGTCGGCAGATGAGATTATGTCTTCGTGAATGTGCCTCGGCCAATAGGCGAAATGGGAGCTGTGCCAGGATTTTTTTTTTCCCAGGCCACCCAGCATGGCGTGTCCTCATTTGGTGAAAAGTGGACACACACACACACACACACACACACACACACACACACACACACACACACACACACACACACACACACACACACACACACACACACACACACACACACACACACACACACAGTGAAGATGCGAAGACAATAGCGAAGCTCTCACTAACAACTGAGGGTGTAGCAGCACGTGTTTGTGTTGATGTACGTCAGACTGACTTCAAAATGCGTTTCTATGTTTATCTCAGCGGGGCCAGGTGGCTTAGGGCGTGGTGTGTACAGTCATGTTGGTATTGGGTGTGCATCTGCTCACATAATGTACAGTAAGTGTAAAAAAGCATCGGAAGCCTCTGGTGCATGCAAAAACCTAAATTATGTCCACATTTCTGCCAAAGCACTGTGGTTGTACCTGCTCAGAGGAGACTGGCCACGTGCCTGATTAGAGCTAATCTCCAACCAGGTAGATAATATTAGCACAGCATCACAATGAAGCGGCTAAGGAGTTTAGCTGCAGCTGCATTAGTGGGAGAGGGATAATAAAGGCTACAAACAAAGCATGCGGTGTACCTCTTCACTGTGCTGGGAAATTGGGATAACTAGCGTGAAGCACAGGGCCTCATTTGGGGAGACAAAGTGGTGGGTGCTTCATTAATGATCAGATGGAGAAGATATCCACGCACACATTTCAAAAGTCTGCTCTTTTGTTTATCCATTTTTTATCGTGACCTACATTTAAGATTTTTTTTTTTTTTTTACAAAAATACATGGAAAAGAATATTCAGACATGTTGGGTTTGTTTTCCTACCAAGAAAATATCTGTATCATTTCATCTCTGAATGTTCATATAGGCCCATGATGTGTTTAGCCTAGCTTAGCATTAAAAGGTACACTAAGCGTTCCTGCATGACGTTCCTTCTGTTGACGTTCCAAGTAAATTCAAAACAAAACACAGCAAGCTAGTCCCTCCCCCCATGTTTCCGTAACTGTCATGACTAAACTGACTAACTGTCCCTTAAGGCCCGGACACACAGAGCCGATAATCGGCCGTTGGACAGTCTGGCGAGGTCGGTGACTCGAGTCCGTCCGAGGGGCCGTCGTCCTTCATTTTGGCCGATTTCACATGTATAATCGGCGGGGCGGACACTGCCGGCAGTCGGACTCAAATGACCAATCTGATTGGTAGAGTGCTAACCCGGAAACGGGGAGCAGAATGAGCGTGACTAGAGTCTCTCAAAATCTGACGAAAATCTTTAAACTGACCTTTGCTGATCTGAAATGAAGACAGATTCAGCAACTGCACGGCCTATTTCTGGCTTAAAATGTTTTCAGAAACACGTTTCGGTGAACTATTTTATTACAATATGAGATCGTATTCTGAACAAGCCGCCATGACTTGAATTTCCGGTGACGGGTTCGTCCAATCAGCGGCTGGTTTTCATTTTTGGGCGACAATACAGATTAGCGCCGCCTGCTGTCATGGAGACAAATTACGTCTCGTCACTTTGGTGTGTTCCGAGGCATTTTTTGACCAACTCGGGTAGACTGATCAGTCCAACTGCCTTTTCTGCCGACATTTGGCCGTCGGCTCTGTGTGTCTGGGCCTTAACCCCCACCCCCTCCCACAACAATCGTGTCAGTGATTGGCTGGAACGTGTTTTGTTGTATTTTGGTGCCTATCCTGTGCCTCTAGTGTTTGTTTGACGTTTACGACCCCTGTGTTGTCTCCCGAGACCGGGCTTTTTCACAGTGTATTCAGGGAGAAGGCAGCTAAGGATCAAGGACAGATGCCTACGATTTGAGACAAAAATAAAAATCGCGCTGTAACCATGCAGGAACTCATAGTGCACCTTTAAGTATTATACTTACTTATACTTGCATACAGCTAAACTTGCATGGAAACTGTATTCTCGATATCACAAGATCACACAGTATCACATATCACTAGGGGCCGGGTACCGATTTCAATACTTTTTAGGCATCGACCAAATTCCCTGCTTAGTATCAAAACATGTCTTGTCATTCAATACCAAAGTTCAATACCTAATAAGTAAATCTCATCAGCGTCAGTAAGCCAAACAGCATGCAGCATGCTTCAATTCAACATCTTTATTAATCCCACAAAGGGCAATTAGTTAAGAGCAGCTACAGACAACACACAAATACATAACAGCACACAAGCCTACATAAAGGCCCACACCCTAGAGAGTAGAATGATCCAAAAATAGATTTTATCCATTTAGAAGCCGAATTGCATAAGGGATAAAAGAATTAAAGTGGCGATTAGTTTAAAAAAAATGCTTCTACCGAGATCTAATAATGCTTGTGATTGGCTGTCTAACGTTACACATAGAGACACGCAGGAAAAACTCTACGTTATGCACAGAGATAAATACAAAGATTTGTGCCGTAATGTGTAATGTTGTAATTTCTTTTTGTTTTATCATACTGGTATCGAAAAAAGGTTTAGGAACAGGTATCTATTGGCATTGGTATCAGTACCAAAAATTTTTTTAAACGATACCCAGCCCTACACATCACACGAAAATCCATCTTGTCAGGCTTTAAGTTATGTGTTTGTGTCTGAACTACCAGCTCACCGAACTAATCAACATCCGGTGAGGAGCTACTGGCTATGTGGTTCCGGTGTGTGTGACGGCCAAAGGCCAACAAAAACGGCGGACATGATAGACAGAGGGTTCATCCAATCACCTGCCAGGTATCTTTTGAAAGTGCCTTCCCTTTTACACACTTCTCAGATGGTTCTCTACTCTCATCTGGACTATGGTAGCAGGACAGTAAGAGAAGGGGAACGGAGGAGATTTCAATTCGAAAATCAACCTGAAACCTGAATTATTTTCATCCAGACAAATATAGATTGGGAGGAGAGAGGCTGTGGTGTATTTGAGGACAAAATAAATTCACATCTGTGAAGCACTGTAAGACGTTAGGCTCGTTCGAGATGAGCCTGGCCTGAGCAGAATCGATTACTGGCAATTGCTGCCCAATGCATGTGGGTTAGATTTGTGTCTGACCTTATCCCGACTTGCTCTGGACGTCATGCACACGCGGTCAACGATAACCTCACAAGATCACAGCGGCCGCAGGTTTTAGAGCCAGGCGACGCAGTTGCTTTCCACCGACTGCGACATTTGACATTTGATATAAAGTTTTTTATTGTTTTTGAATTGGAGGGATTTGAATTGCTATTTGTCTGATTTAAAAGGCTTATTCTGTACAGAACACATGTAGCGTGGCTGATAGTGACGTTTAAAAGTCAGAGAGACTAAAATCGTTCCGATTACGGATCATCTATAGCCTGTTTGTTAACATCAGCAACAGATCGCCTGCAGGGCGTTTTAACAGGCTACTCGGTCATAATAAAAACAACTGGAGACTGTTTACAAGCTGATATATGGGTCTGATAACATTTTAATAAATTGGAATCGGACCTAACAGGATGCGAGTGTTTCTGTGACTTCCTGTTCAGCCTGAAGACTGCTGGAAAACTGTTCAACTTGACCGCAGCTTTTTGTCACCGCCCTCGGCTGCTGCCGCATGGTCCCGTCCACTTTACAGGCGAGGCGCAGTTCATCTCGAACATCACCACAAATAGGGCATTAATGGTACTTTATGTTTAGGAAACTTTAAATTCCCTGTCCATGTGTAATGATTGTGATACATTTGTAATGCTGCAACAGCTACGGTAACTTGTAGCACCATAAAATGTGCATTTTGTCGTTCTAAACCGTAACGATTACTCTCTTACACGGACAATAATGTCACTAAACTGTAAGCACACAACCCTCTCCTGCTGTATAGAGGAAGAATGAAGTTCTGTCTGATTGAAATGGAGCCCAGATTTATTTATAAATCATTTGCTTGTGTTGGTGTAACATGGTGATCACACCGATAAGCACATTCTTTACAGTAATGATGAGTAACTTGCTGAACAGCACCCGGCTGCCAAAAAGACACACCTTAGCAGCCGATTGCCTTAAATGAGCTAGCAACAAAGAGAGCAAACAAAATAACTTATTGAATGCCAAGGTTCAATCCTGCAGTATCCAACTCCGACCCAAATATCAGACCTTCAGGCTACTAGTGACCCAACATATTTCAATGAAAGGTCAGTGCACACCAGAGCTAAAACCAGAGTCCACCAACTAAAAAAAACAAACCCTGGAGCTGTGATCCGTGCAGCAGATTCAGGTCAAACATGTACTTGCTCTTGTATAGGTGTCGTTTCTCATCACATAGGAGGTTCAATTAGTTCAGTGTTTGTGGAAATGCTTCAAGTGCTACAACCATCAATAATCCCAACACCGATAATAACTGTGGAAACTCATTCACGAGTGTGGGTGGTTGCTGCACATAGTGCCGACTGGCGGCGTGGGCAGAAAGCAGTGCAACATGTGAAAATCTGTGTTTACACTGCCATGTCTCAAGACTGTGTGAGTCACTGCTGTAATAGTATGCCCTTTGTAGCCGTGTGTGTGTGTGTGTGTGTGTGTGTGTGTGTGTGTGTGTGTGTGTGTGTGTGTGTGTGTGTGTGTGTGTGTGTGTATGTGTGTGTGTGTGTGTGTGTGTGTGTGTGTGCGCACGCACGTTTAAGTCTCCCTGTACTATCAGTGCTGGATTATCTGACTGATAAGGTGATAAGGAATGGATGGATGTGTTTCCATCAACGAGCCCCTGAACAAATCTGCTTCAGATCAGTGCAGCTATTTTAACAATATTTTGTCCCATCTAAGAATATATTTGCTGATGAAAACGAACTAGCACAGACTAATACGACTGCACACATTGTATGTGTAAGGTGATACCAGCAGGGTGGAGATTGAAACCTATCAGCAATCCATTCCACACACTGTCATTGTTGGAGCGTTCAGGGCTTTCAATACAGAAAAGCTCACTTGTGGACTGTTGAATGAAAGTGTGGATAGTCGGGCGTGTCTGAAAGCCACAATCAGGACAAAGGACAGGATAGGATCCCACACTGGGTCATGATCACAGATATTCTCTTGGGTCCGTGATCTAGTTTGGATCAAAAACTCATTGTTGATACAATGGTTTTTCCATTATTTTTTGTATTGTACCTTGTATCTTTAATTAAAGCCACTTCTGTCTCCAACAGTCGAGAACCCTTTTGCAATTATGTAAACACATAATGTAATCTGAAAACTGCTGCCCTGAGTAAAAATACAATGCAACTGATCTCAGCTGGTATTCTGTCTGGAATGGAAATTTATAAGTGACCCCAAACCTTTTACCCCTAGTGTATATTATTTCAGAGTTTCAAGTTACTGTGCATAATCAGTTTTTAAAAATGTGAAATTGTATTAGCTTTCCACATAGACTTGACATTTTCAGACAGTTGCGGTAAGGCCTAACAAAATTAATTGTTTGGTTCTGGTTTCCGACCGACCCTGTCAATTTATGTGCGACCCAAATTTATTTTATGAGCTTGGGGAAGAAATGATGCAAATTAAATAAATACCCCCAAAAAAGTTTGAGGCAAACTAATAATAATAATTTTGCACGCCCAATTTTTCAGTTTTTTATCTGTTAAAAAAGTTTGAAATATCCAATAAATTCGTTCCACTTCATGATTGTGTCCCACTTGTTGTTGATTCTTCACAAAAAATTACAGTTTTATATCTTTATGTTTGAAGCCTGAAGTGTGGCAAAAGGTCGAAAAGTTCAAGGGGGCCGAATACTTTCGCAAGGCACTGTAACTGATTGGAAATGATACAGATTATACATTATTTACTGCCGCTGGCGCAATGAACTAACGCTACACTCGTTACTGTAAGTAGCCTACAATAAACCCTCCATGATTAAAAAGTCAATACTTATCAATAACCACCTAGCTGTTCTACAGGCATAAACATGTAGAAACCCATATTTCAGTCTGCGCTGTCCACCGCGCTGTGCAAACACAGCTCTACTCTGCAAATAGCAACTTTTTACAAACAAGCTAAAATGAAAGATGTCAGTTTGTAGTCTAACTGTTTATCTTAGTTTGCAACGGATCTTGAATTTTGGACAAACTCTTGTAAACTTAGCTGCTGTCTAAACGAACCATCCTCTCTGCTGGAGCTAAACCTGTGGATGTAGAAGACCAAAACAGATACATGTGGCTACTTAATATGCACGTGAATGACGCCTCACCATGTTTTCAATTTACTAAGCGACAACTATACATGTAGTAACAGGTAGGCTATGTTATGAAAAAATTAGGGCTGTCAAAATAACGCGTTAATTTCGATTAATTAATCTGAGAAAAAATAACACGTTAAAAAAAAAATAAAGCAGATTAATCCATTCTATATTGACGTTTGACCCGGAGCCGTTCTAGCCACCATTCAACTGTAAAATGAAGGAGGGAGACGAGAATGTGCTGCCTGGATCATTAATTGGAACATTTACTTGTAAAAATCTTCTTCCTGCCAACCCTGGCTACCGAAATCTGGTGCCACCGATATGTCTGCGCTTCTCTCTGATGCTCTGAAACAGACAAACACCGCTGCACGTGACGCTAGTTAATGCTATACTCAACAGCAGCTAACGTTAGCCTACCACTAGCTAGTAGCTGAATTAAAAACAGTTAAAATGCTGACAGCTAACGCTAAAAGGTGTAAAGTTTGACTGTGTTTTAGCCATCGGAAAAACAACACAGACGGTGCGTTCAATGAAACTGGTAAACAGCCTCATGGTGCATTTGAAGTTATTGTAAATGTCCTTTTCCCACCTGGTGGTTGTTTTTGTCGTTCAACAGCAATTTACTAGTGAAAGAAGTTGTTGTTATACATTATTATTAAATCATTTAATTTTGACCATATGGCCTTAGCAATAAAGAAGCCGTTCATGTCACCAACTGTTGTTTAGTACCCTTTTTTTTCTTTTCTTTTTTTACTTTCTTAAAAAGTATCATCAGTTCAGGCACCATTAATTATGTATGCAATTAATTTCGATTAATTACAGAGTATGTAATTAATTAGATGAAATGTTTTAATCGATTGACAGCCCTAGAAAAAATAGAGTATCCATCGCTACTGTAAAGAAGAAAAAAAAATCCTACCTATCCCTTGCTGCCACTGGGAAAAAAAATTAAAATTAAAAAATTAAATAAATTCCCTATCGACCCATGACCTCAACTGACAACCAACCAGAACCAAACAATTATTTTTTTTTATGCCCAATTAGATTTCTAAGGAATTGTTTGGGAAAATATGTTTTAAAAAGGTGTTAAATTGTCATTACATTTTTTAAATGATGCTCATGAACACTTCAGACTATGTTTAATCCCTAAGAAGGAAATAATCTGACGCAAGTCTTTTTCCTACATGTCATCTTTGAAATCGTTCAAAACAAGATTCGTGAGAATCACCCACTGCTTTACATTATTGTCAACAATAGCTAAATGACAAACCTAAATCCATAATTTCTGAATCAAAGTTATGCTCTGACATTTGGGGAAATACACACGTTTGTTGTTGTACCAGAAGGAAGATAAGAAGATACGGGTGTCACGATTTTGATTTCAAATTGATCGGTTTTGCTTATCAAAATCAAAAGCAGGATCGGCGATTCCCCCGATATTTTTTACTCTCTCCACCCCTTCTTCTCTCCATCCTCCCACTTCCCTGAAGTCACTGGTGTGGCAACACATATATATACATAAATACATACATACATACACAGTAATATTGGTGTCACTCTCTAAACCTCCAATCTCCAGTATCCATCAAGTTCTAATAAAAAACATGGTGGTATGGTAACAAATGAAACAGAGACTTTTCAACCCTGCACTTAAAAAACTGACCTTGGCTTTACATTAAACCTCATGAAAACACACCAGTCATCTGTCAAACATCAGAGGGCTGTTTGGGTGTGTGTGTGTGTGTGTGTGTGTGTGTGTGTGTGTGTGTGTGTGTGTGTGTGTGTGTGTGTGTGTGTGTGTGTGAGACAGAGAGAGTGTGTGTCCTTATCCTGGAATCCTAATGACAGGATTGAATGGCCGCGACTTGTGTTGCCCCGGCGACAGGCGCCATGGATATGTGACAAAGGGAAACGGGAGAGTGGAAGTAGAGACAGACGGTCAGAGAGAGACAACTATGGCAGTAAGACTGACAGCTTTTGATCATGTAAACAGGACAACAAATTATTAAGGTCATCAATGATTCACACGATGATAAATCAAAAACATCTTTTACATGGAGCACATCTCAGGCCTGGGACGAGGACGTGTTAACCACGAAAACAGTCAAGTACTGTACACACACCCTCCATGGAGAGACTATTTGAATAAAATTTACATCCCATATACAAAAAGAACCACATAAGGCACCAGAGTCCCAACAGTGTTTTGCAACTGAGGGAGAACTGAGTGTATTCTTCAGTCATCAAGGCAGCCAAGCAGGTTTTTACCTTAAATTATCAATACAACCACACTAACTGATTCCAGGAAAGATGTAGATGGTGGAAAAAAGCACTAGAGTTATTAAAAGTCAGTGGCTTCTACCTGCCTCCGTCACTCGCCCACTCGGTTTCTTTTTATACACTTTCAAAAAGCCCCGTCTGTTAACGTCCTCCGCTTTTAGTCTCTTCTTACTCATGCACTCTAAACACACACTCGCACGACTATGATAGTGGGGCTTTGCTGGCTGAATTCTAATTACACTGACATTGCAGGGCTGCACATGTATCTGAGGCCTGTGTGGGAAACTGTGTGTATTTCTACGGGGGTGTTTATGCAGAAATTAGGTATGGGTTGTGCTTGTGTGAGTGTGAGAAGAGTGTGTGTTTGTCCACATCCTGCAGCCACAGAGCCCTCGGAAGAAATGACAAGCTTGTTAAAAAGGAAAGCATATTTGCACCGCCAGTGATATCAGTCATCAAAAGACAACTAGCACCTCTCTCCAAATAAAAAAAATGCAACTTTAACTTGTAAACCTGTAACAGTATGCAACATTTTAAGACTATAAAAACTGGATTTAAAGCTGCACTAATATTTTTATATTACCAATGGATCAAATGACACATGAAATGTGTGTAATGTGGAAGGGGTTGCTTGTAGAAGAGCAAAGAATTCCAACCCTACACTGGCGACTATCTTGCAGTGAATGGCTCAGGCCCATCCTACATCCGGGACACGGTCAAACCCATACACTGTATAAAACACAGACATAGTCTCCGTGAGTTCCCCCATAGGTTTCTGAGGAGCCAGATCCTGTCTAATCCAAAAATAACTAAACATGTTTAGTTCTGCTGTCAAGTTGTGGCCATTTTAACATGGGGTCTATATGGATTGACTCCCTTTTGGAGCCAGCCTCAAGTGGCTATTCAAGGAACTACAGTTTTTTGGCACTTCTGTCCACATTAGGATCATTTTTCAGCACTGGAGTTTACCACTTGGTTAAACCATACACCCAAACCAGTCCGCTACACTCTGCTACTACCAATCGGCTTGCTGCTCGCTCACTACAAGGAGGGCCGAGCTGCTGCTTCATACAAAATCACAAGGATTCCTGTCCTGACTGCACCTTGGCCCATTAACAAACTTTCTCTATCGCTTACTGTTTCTAAATTAAGCAGTTTAGCCTATTGGGTGTAGTTGATGTACCTGCATGATTCATTTTTCTGGGGTTGGAGCCACATGTTTGAATGCACTTATTGTAAGTCCTGTTAGATAAAGCAACACCTAAATTAATGTAATGTAATGACCGGTCTCTGCAGTTCCTCACAGCAATAACAAAATTTGGCAGGTGCCTGACAATATTAAAGAAAGTCTTGTTTAACCTTGAAACCCCCCCCCCTAACTAATCAAACTCAGAATCCTGATCTCTTTGCAAAATTCATACTTCAGTCTCTTCACATCATCAGGAGAGTCGGTTTCTGTTTTTGGTGATATAACTCAACTTCAACACACTCCTAATCTGAAACAGTTCTCCTGTCGCTTCACCTCAGCCTCAATAAAGAAAATTAAAAAAACTCAGGTTAATGGGCCAGCTAGGTTTTTTTTGTTTTTTTTTTTAAGCAAAGGGGTAGGGTGGTAGGTTTTCAGGAAGTGTATGGGAGGAGAGATGGGGAATGTATGCTGGGTGGTAAATAATTAAACACAATGGACTTTCACACCTGTAGTCCAGGCGCACAATGTAAATGAAGGAGTGTGCCCTTTCATTGGCCTTCCTGTGTTACGGAGAGCTTTTAACCATTTAGGTTTGGGTATTTTTAACCTGCTGTGTGCATGACATTTAACCACTAGTGTGGTGTTTTTTTTTAAACACAGATGCAGATAATGTCTTTAACATGCCTGCACAGCGGAGGAATGTACTTAATGTCACAAAACATGACTTTGATATGACTACTCATAAAGCACTTTTTTTTTTAAATGCCCATCGTTGCAGCGTTTTCTACACTGCGGGTTTTATTCATATAGGAGCAACTAGCTTGTAACTTTTGTTGTTGCACCAATGCATGGCATCAATTCCTAGTGTCAATGTGTACTTAGTACTATAGTTAAAAGGAGAGAAAAGCTCTGCTGTTTGTAAATTTGGAGTGCTGTCAGTAGCGAAAACAATCGGTGCTGCCTACACCGTGTTGTCCTTCTGCTACGGTTTGCACCCAGGAGACTGAAACAGGGCAAGTTTTAAAACGTGCTTTTAGCCTCTTAACATGTTCGAAATGTCATTACAAGTGCCTACCCATGTCAAGTGATTCCTTCCGAGTGAACACAGTGAATCTGACTGCAGTAGATGTGAAAGAAATGCAGTGAAGTCGTGCTAATTCAGCTCCGTTTAGTTCCGGTGTCGAGACGGCAGTAAGACGAGTGCTGAGAGACCGTCTACAAACTACAACACCGAAAAGAGATACAAAAATATTTTCAAAAATAGGCATATGCTTATTTTTTAAAAGTAAGTGCTGTAGTACAACTAGCAGGAGACAAGTTATAATTGAGGTAAGTTTGGAGACACTACCTTATTTAATCATTAAATTAATAAATATTTTGTTGTATCTCTTTTCGGTGTTGTAGTTTGTAGACGGTCCCTATATTTTGCTGTCTCCACGCCGGAACTAAACAGAGCTGAATTAGCACGACTTTCATGCATTTCTTTCACATCTAATGCAGTCAGATTCACTGTGTTCACTCGGAAGGAATCACTTCACATGGGTAGGCCCTTTTAATGACATTTCGAACATGTTAAGAGGCTAAAAGCACGCTTAAAACTTGCCCTGTTTCAGCCTCCTGGGTGCAAACTGTAGCAGGATGATAACACGGTGTAGGCAGCACCGACTGTTTCCGTTTTTCTCGCTACTGACAGCACTCCAAATTTACAAACGACAGAGCTACATGTTGAAATCAACCGGAATTCTCCTTTAAGTACAGGTTTGCCTTGGACCAGCCCTCAGCTAAAGTTTAAGACTGCCGGGGGACTTTCTATGACACACTGAGCTTCTCTCTCCTCCTCTCTTTCTCCATCTGTGTGCATTCATGTCCTATTAATGCGTGTTACTAACTTAGCTCCGGGGAGCTTCTTCCTCAGAGTCCTTATTCTTTCTCGCCTCGCAGATTTTCTTGGATTGTGGGTGGCACCTGAATCGTGTTTGCAGCTGCTGCTCGACGTCCTCGTATTACTAGTCATAATTCTCTTTATTGTTACTACAATTGGCACTGCTCATCATGCCAACTGCTAAACATATTATGAATTATATTTCTGTATATCTGTATAGGTGTCCCAACCGGCAGCGGCAGATGGCCACCCACCAAGTGTCAGGGTCTGTCCGAGGTGTCTGCCTGTTTAAAGTAGAGATGTTCCGATACCGCTCTGATACTGCCTAAAACGCTGGTATCAGTATCGGTAAGTACTGGAGTTCATGCACCGATCCGATACCACGTAATAAAGCCCTAAAGAAAATCTATGTTAAAGTAGTTTATTTATGTTCTTTTTCCGTTATAACTGACAGTCAAACTGCATAATAAAAGAAAGTTCTGTGGCGTTCATTGTTTGGGTTTGTTCATGTTTCACAAAGAGTTTAACCTGAGCCAGACCGACAACAAAGATAGAAATCATATCACATCCATACAGGGATAGTAGTATGCAGTTGTTAAAACATAATCAAATATATGACACATTGGTATCGGATCGGTACTCTGTATCGGCCGATACGCAAGTTCAGGTATCAGAATCGGTATCGGGAAACAAAAAATTATATCGGACCATCTGTCGATGTCGCGCCGAATGCTTGCTCTTGGGGGGGGGGAATTGTTGGGTCTCTGTAAATTAGTGTGTGGTCTTGTTCTACTCTATCGACTAACAGATACATTCTGTTATGATTTGACACTGTAGATACAATTGAATTGAACTGAATTAAAGAGTATAGGGTACTATTGTTACATTTTAAACCTGTCACACTGACTCATACAAACAAAGCCGTAAACATGAAGTCATATGATCTGTCCGGTAATAGGAATGGTCAGGTAAAGACAGCTTCAGTGAATGGCGTCCTGCATTATCAGTGCTCCACTGAACTCCAGTGACTTTACTGTGTTTACTTATCTTCTCTGGTGTCATTAAAGAGTTCAAAAACCATTATGAGCATTATTAGTCAATGTATCAGGGAACATGCTGCCCTGCACCCACGGTTTGATGCGCATATGTGTTGCCATGGTTACCAAATGATCTCCTATAAAATTGTAAACAATGTTTATATCATGGTTTATACCAAAGCCGCCCAATTTGGGGCCCGCGGGCCAAATTTGGCCCGTGCTCTTTGTTTTGGTCCGCCATGGATTTGACATGCTCATGCTTATTCTCCTTATATTTTAAAAGTAATGACTACAAAACGTACATTTTGTGCAGTTAAAAAGTACGTAATCTGAGTTTAACGGCAATGTAATGCACAGTGCTGGTAAACTTCCCATTTAAATTACCTACATACGTTTTTATCTATGGAGAATGGCAAGAATTACGGTATTCTTCAAAATCGACATTTATTTTTTGGCCCGTGGCCTTCCATCCAGATACATTTTGGCCCTTCATATAAAAGAATTTAGGTACCTCTGGTTTATACCGACCATTTAGGACAGTGGCTTCCAACTATTTTTGCCCGACGTTCTCCCACAGCCCTGTCAGATGGCCTCCAATTACACATGGGATAGACCGGATGGCCTTTGAGGAATTGTTCAATAGTATTTCACTGTGAGAAAGCACTTTGGTGCACCTTAAGAGAAAAACGACTAAATCCCAAGTTCCATGAGACTAACAGCACCTGAATAAGTATCCCTTTCAGTAACAAACACACAATCCTCTTCACCAAACCTAATCATTAGCTTGACAGAATGGTCATAATTAGACATAAACATGCTACAGCAGTTTAAACAATTAGTCATCTGAGTGGTTCCTCAGTGCCAATACACAGAAGCTACCAACACTGGAAAAAAGGCAGGTAAGCTCATAATATGCCTTCCACTATCTCTCTCTCTCTCTCTCTGGATGTTGTGCTGGCAACACATGGGTCCGTCTCCCTTTTCCCATAATAACTGGTCATAGGGAGCTGAGATTTCAAAAACAAACCACTCCACCCCCTCCCGTGTCTCGTTGCCAGCTGTATCCTCCCTAACAGAGAGTAGCGTCGTTTTCCACAAAGAAATAAGATAAATTGGTCAAGTCAAGGGCAGCCCGATCCAATCAAACCGCAGATGAAAACCGAGTCAATCTTGGCCTGTCTATTTCACTCGTCAGCCCGAGTAGAGTTTATGCAAATGCAGGAGTGAAGCGGTACAAGAAGCTGCACTTGACCTACATAGCTCTTCCACAATTCCTTCCCCAATAGAGAGGAGGAGATCACAGGAAGCTGGAAGCAAGGGAACAGGCCTTATTAACCACCACCGCACAGGAATAAAGCAGTGCACTGTGGGGAGAGGGAATAAAACAACAAAAGGAGAGTGGTGCTTGTGGGGCGATAAAGACAGAGAGAGTACATGAGACTGTGTTGGATGTGGTCCAGCATTCAGCACTCATACAAGAGAGTTCAAAAATCAGAACATGCAGCAAGAAAATGGGGATAGAGTGGAAATATTTTGGGAAAAACTAGAGGAAGAGTTAATGACCCGCTTTGGTTAAGTTCTCAAGTACTGACGTGCATGTGGAACATTCTTTTTCAGCCAAGTTCCTCATAAAAATGGTTTAAAAAGAGAAAACCCCAATCCCAGACCAGAACGCTGAGCCGAGGCCATTCTTGGAGGCTGCTCTCACACAGAAGCGGCCCTGAACAAAAATTCCGCACAAATTATACAGGCCAGGCCAAGCCTCGATGCTTCTGTAATTGCCTGCGCTGTGCTGCCCTGCCCAGAAAAGAAAAAGAAGAAGAAAGAATCCCAGCCTTGATGACCAAGAAGACTAGACTGACAACAAAAAGGAGAACATGTTTGGTTTGTGAGCGACAAGGACAAAAGACAGGATGTGTTCATGTCTCATGGCCACGGTCAGTGGTAGTCTGTATGCACATGTGCACACAATAAAAAGGCACACACAACCAGGTAGCATGGGTTAGGCTTACGCACACAAGTAAGCAGTCTAAATATTAGTCATTATAAAGTCATGATCTGCAGGCAAACATCATCCCACAGAACGCCCTTTTAAATTCTAGTCATGTTTCCAGAGTTTCTATTGATTCCACAAATACAATGCTGGGAAATGCTGCACAGGACATCTACAAACTCCCATTTTAGGTAATGGAGCAGCAATAAGAATTAAGGCATTCTGGGTTCGGGTGTTTACCGAGTGCTGAAGCAGTTTGAAATATTTTCAATACAACTGCCAATATGATAGTTAATAGAGTTTCAGTCCCGATGTCAAAGCTATTAGGGCTGCAACTACCTATAATCTATCGATAATTTTCTTGATTAATCGAGTAGTTGTTCAGTTTACTGTCACAGAGGAGAGAAGAAATTTCATAAAAAAGGACTCAAACCGATTATTTAAAAATAGTTGCCGAATAATTTAATAGTTGACAACGAGCCTAAGCGATTCATCTTTGCAGATCTCAAAGCTATACTTTATACTCTACCTTACTTTGAGAAATATAAACAGGCCTTTCTTTCATCAATATGTGTTGTCTAAATGCAAAAACATTGGGCCCCTGGTTAGCTCACCTGGTAGAGCGGGTGCCCATATATAGAGGTTGACTCCTCGACGCAGCGGCTGCAAGTTTGACTCCGACCTGCAGCCCTTCGCTGCGTGTCATTCCCCTTCTCTCTCCCCTTTCAAGTCTAAGCTGTCCTGTCCAAATAAAGGCCTAAAAATGACCCAAACAATAATCTTTAAATGCAAGAACATGGTCTATATAAAATAACAAATAAGTATTGAAAGTACAAATAAGTAGTATACACATAGGTATATCCAGCCCTGCACAGTACAAATGGGATATATAATTTCAATGATGGGATGTGATGTGCAGAATCTTTCCATTTGCTGCTCACTGTTTCCACATGATACCATCTTGAGTGGCCTCAGTTCTGTGCCCCTGTTGTAAGAGGTAGTTGGATTTACTTAAGAGCGCAGAGGATTTATACTGTAGCAGACCAGGTCAAGGAAACAGGACTGCAAGCCAACGTCTGAGAGGTTGAGACACCGGCCTAGGCTGAAGAACTGCCAAAAGGCTAAAAATATTCAGAATTAGAGGCGATGTGGTGCTTTGTAAATCACAAAAGGCTAGGGGATAGGGCTGTGGTGTAACTGAATACATAACACATTTCCTCTTTGGCAGACAGAGCACAGCAGGCTAAGAGGAAGGGTGAGGGATGGCATGGGCCTAGGCTGGACTCACACCCAGGATGCTGTGGTTCCATGCTCCACACCCTGAGCATCCTGAGCCACCGCGATAGTCCCAATAACGTGGATGACGTATTAGTGTTACAGGCTGAGATCTTTGGCTGTCAAGAGAGCAACATAAACGGCACCATGCCGAAAATAATGTCGGGCTGATCCAGAGAAGAATGCGAACGCAGCCTGCAGCAGAAATCTCCAAATGAATAAGAAACGCTCTCTGATATCTAATTAATCCCTAAAACAGATGAAACAGGAGCAAATTGCAGCAAGACCTTCGCCAAACAAGCACCAGATATATCTGATTATGATTGCAAGATAACTGTGATGCCCAAAAAGCACAAACTTTGTTATCATTTAATTAGGATTTTAGGAGCACACCTGGGAATAGCTCAGCTTTGGGCAAAAACACACATGATGATTTCCTCAAAGTTTGGGACAGGTCGGAGCTGGCCCGAATCTCCCCTCGAGCCAAATCCTGAGAACTGAATACAGCCTTGATGAGATTGTTCAGTCAATAGGCTTGGAGGGGCCACCTAACCCAATAATGCGCTCTGTGACAAATAACACGCCTTTGTGGGACAGCAGTCCACGGTAAAAAGCACTCTGTGTCGCTCCAAGTGGCTGTGTAAACACACCCCTTTAATCCACTTAGGCATCGAGGCCTGAGAGCAGGTCAAGTGATGGGACGTGGAGATTTAGAGTAGCAGTGAGTCACCACGATGCACTGATATAACTGAGGATTAACCATGAGGTGGAAATGCTGCTTAAATCCTTAAAAAAGAAAAAAAATCACAGGTGACCAGGGGGGGGGGTCTTCCCCCCAGGAAGACCTGGTGCATGTTATGCATAAGATTGTGAGGACTGGGAATAATATTCCTCCTGCGTGCTGCAGTGTTGACGTGTTTATTTTCACTGAAGAACAATGATGTAGCAATTAGGGCGGCAAACAATTACTACGATGAATCTGTCTTGCGTGTCATTTTTGGCGACTTATCGGTCTTAGTAAATATTACAAAATGCCCATCACAAACTCTCAGAGACTAAGGGGTTGTACTAATGTCTGGGCCGGAAAACCCAAAGATTTTAGCCTGAAATAAACACACACACGCACGCACGCACGCACGCACGCACGCACACACACACGCACACACGCACACGCGCACGCACGCGCGCGCGCCAGTAGCCCCTAGATATTCAGTTAAACAGTGATGTAAAACAGACAACTGCAACATATCCTCACATTGGTTAAGCTGAAACCAGCTATTTTGTGGGGATCCTTTCTTGATATTAGTTGATAATCAAAATGGTTTGACTGATCAATTAACCCACTAAACTTACTGATTCCCTACATGCTCAGAATGCAGTTGTAAAACCTGTCAACAAAGTCACAAAGTTTGGTTCAGTGTTTGCTCTCACCTTCTTGCCCGTGGAGCCCGTCTTGGAGAGGCAGGACTTTGCGAGGGAAAGGTAACCACCGATGACCTCGATCTCCTCTGCAGCGGGGTAGCGTTTCTTCAGCAGGGAGCCCAGCTGAGCGTACGGGGCCTGTGGGGGCGTGGACCCTGGTGGCGGCTCACTTGAGGCTTCCTGCTGGGGCTCAGGTGAGCTTGGCTGGCCCTCGGCCTCCAACCTACGTTTAGGGACCACAGTGAAGGTGTTCCCCTTTCTTCTCTGCGCCATGGGGCTGGGAACAGAGACACGCTGCTGGGGTTCCACTTCAATGTCGTCTATGTTTGTTACAGGCAGCTGATCCACGGGGGGTTGTTCTGGAGCCGTGGATGGGGTAGGAGGGACAGGAGACGGGGCTGGAGAGTCTGAAGGAACCGGAGAGAAGGAGGGTGAAGATGGGACAACCGGAGAAGAGGGGGGTGAAGGCAGAGCAGGTGGAGAATAAGGAGCTGGGGTTAGAGCAGGGGATGGAGACACAGGTTCTGAGGTCGGACGAGGCGCAGGACTTGTGGCAACAGAAGGAGATGGTTCAGGCTGGGAGAGCCTCGTCGGCCTCTCGAACTCCTTTTCCTGCAGTTTCTCCTCATTCCTCTTTGAGGGTGTCAAGGCGGGCATAGGGGCGTGGGAGGTTGGCACTCCTGGCGTGGGCACCTCTGCCACTCTGTGGGAAGGGGAAGACTTGATGGGGCTGGGTGGTGCTGGGCTGCCTGTTGCAGATGAGGCAGCAACACGGCTCTTGGGGATCACTGTGAAGGAGTTGCGGGACTGCAGGCGCAGGTTTGCGAGGGCCCGTGCCTGGGTGTCCCCATCAGGAATTCGGGTGAGGTCTGGCTTTGGTGAGGGACGGATCTCAAAGTCAGAAGAGGAGCGCGACACTTTGAATGACATGGGGCTTGAGGGGGGCTCGGCACGGACGCGACGGGTCTCTGGAGAGCATGGCACCTTGGGTTTGGGTGGCACCTCAGAGCTTTCCCAGTCTCTCTCTCTGATGGGCTTGGTTTGCACCCTGTCTGGCTCATCCCCTGGGGTGACAGCTGCACCATGGCCTCCACTCTCTTCAAACCGCTTACGGAAGGAAAAGACAGGCTGAGGGGTCCCGGCAGAGCGTTGGGGGCTGCCCAGCTCAGAGACAACAGGCTGTGGCGTTGGTTTGGAAGACAAGGGACTCTGGAAGACAGGCGACGATGGCTGGCTGCTGCCCGGGCTGCTGAGCGACGGGCCTGGCCTGGCCTTTGGCACCAGATCTGGCTGTGGCCTAGACCAGAGTCGTGGCCTGCTGCTGGCACTACAATCCAGGTCCAGCAGGTTCTCTGTGCTGTGGGACTTCTTCTGCAGCTTCCCGTAGTTGCTGTCAAACTTCTGCAGCATTCGGCTAACCCTGCCTTGACCCTCACCTGTCTCATATGATGAGGCCTCACGATCAGTGCGGCCCAGGGTGCTCAAGTTCTCCTCACTCTTGCTTAACGTGGTGTCATAAATGACAACTTCCTTGGCTCTTATCTCAGTAACAGCACTCCCTCTCCGGTCCAGGAGGTCGTTCAGAGAGCTGTAACTAGTGACACCGTTCTGCTGCCATTTGGACCCGGTGTTTACCCCACCAGCTTCCGGAAAGTAATCAGGGTCTGACTCAATTATGATAATATTGTCTGCGCGGATAGTCCGTATACCGGGTACACTGCCATACAGCTCCAAGATGTGCTGGACAGGACGAGAAGCGTTATCTCGGTCCTGTCGCCGCCTCCGCTCCTTCTCCAGTTTAATGAATGGGTTCTCCTCCAGCGGGCCAAGGCTTTCCTGTAGCACCAGGCTCTCATGTCTGTCGTCCTCCCTCGGTGTCGTCCTCTCCGCGTCCGTCGGCCGTGGCTCTTTGTTGTTCGGGAAGTGTTGACTGGCTGTGGTGATGGTGTAGCTCCGCCCGGACCCACCGCTCGGTCCGCTGTCTCTCTTGGGTCCGCTGCTGCTGCTGCCGTTCACATTTCCCGTCGACTCGCCGTTAGCCCGCTGCGAACCCGCACCGCCGGGGCTTGTCTCCGCGGCACCTGCCCCGCCGCCCTTCGCCTTCCTCCTCTCCAGTATCTCTCGCTTCCAGGCCGGCATCCTCGGGCTCTCTTGCCCAGGCTCTTGGCGGAGGACGCGTACCTCTCCTCCGCCAGACATTGCGGAGTGTTGTTTAGAGGGGATGAAGAGGAGAGAGGCAGGCTCTGAGGAGGTTTTGCCGCGGTCCGGTGCGGCTATAAAACCTGTATTCGGCTCTGACTGTACAGCACTGTTCACCGCACACTCAAACACATCCCTATCGTCTATTTTTTTTCTCCCTCCTCTTCCTTTGCTTTCTCACTCTGACTGCCTCTCTCCCCACAACCCTTGGTCGCCGCCCCGCCCATCCGCAGCAGCACGAGCGGCTTCGGCAGTCCCACCCGCTTCTTGATTGGTCGTTATTGCTTACAGATACGCCCCATCCTTTTATGTAGAACGTCACACACTGACGCAAACCACTCCCGTTTCTATTGTTGACTGGGCAAGGAAGAGCTGTCAATCAAAAGTGTTGCGTTCAGGTTCAACCCACCCCTCCCTTTTTATACTATAGCCGATTTAATACTGTCAGTGAATATATCTTTAATTGAGTTATGAAATATATAATTGTTGTCATACTGTTTGCATACTGCTTCATTTAATGTTATCTTAATTGAAATCCTAACCACGCCGCGAGACTTGTAGCGTAGACTAGGTTCACATAAAAAAAAGAAAACATTATTGCTAAAATCCCAGGAATTGAATGTCTTTTTGTGCTTCATTTTTCTTGTACTTTACTACCTATGGTTTGCCAATACTGTTCCAAATTGATTGTTTTTTGTGGTCTTTGTAAAGTTTTCCTTTCACACCAGCATACCTCTAGTCTGCAACCAGTGTTGCAGTATGGGGATCCTATTAGCCCTTCATTGTTTTTGTTCGGATGTGATAAGTAAGAATATCTAGACATTCGGCATTTGCCGGTAATGCCACCTGTCGATAATTCGTCTGCAGTTAACACATGAGCTGACAAGTAGCCTGCTGCACATGAATCAGCACTAAGAGGGCTATTCTTGGGAACTACAAGCGATTACTGTCGCTCATCAAACATTTATCACCGAGCCATAATTAAGAACAGCAAGTCTTTATAGAGCACGGGGAGTGGGGTGGGTAGAGAAAATAATCAAATGCATAGTCCAAATGTAGCCTACCTTTGTCTGCTCGTAAAAGTTACATTAAAAGAAATGAAAGCACAGCACGGTGTACCTATAAATCACGTCCTCTGTAATATTACTGGGAATTTAAATGGTGACGTCAAATGAGTTTACATAGTATCACACATAGGCCTAATCATTTTTGTCTTTTTTTTTTGGGGGGGGGGGGGGTAATTTTTTAAAATTTGACAGTTTTAATGTGTAACATGACATTGGCAAGACATCCCATTGATTTTAGACTTAATCCATCACTGAACATGTCCACATGCAATAACGGCCTAATGCTGCTTATCGTTCACAGAACCCTAGTAAAACTGCTGGATATGCAGTGTGATGCATCTTATTGAAGTCTGAATGATTTTCACCCAGTGCTGAATTGACTGTAAAACACAAGAAGGAAACAGAAAAAAAGATAATAGATGTAAGGTCCTTTACATTGTGGTATACGCGTCCATATTAAAGGCCAGCAGCACCTCCTTGTGGGCAAGGGGGGACCAAGGCCCAGTCACAGAGCAATCTTTACTCAGACCCATGCCAGACTTCAATATTCATTAGACGGCATTGGATAAATGTTGATGGTTTATTTACATGTATATACAGATGACAATAAGGGTGCCATAACAAGAAAATAAGAACATAAATAAAATTTGGTGAATTCCTTACCAGAATCAACATATACATCTTACTTACACATCATTTCACATCGGGAATTACCTTAAAATGAGGCCTTAAATACATGCAGTACATATTGTACATACGTATGATCAAGCTCAGATCATATACATTACATATTGTACAAATAAACAGCAAGATTCAGGGAAGACGTGTGCTCACAATTGACTGCTTGTGAAAAAAAAAAAAATAATAATCCCACTCAGTTCTTTTACATGGGGTGAGACTGAGCTGACAATTGTGGAAACAACACTCCCTGTAACAGGCAACAAAGTGAGACACATGATGATAGTAGTAATGAACTTAAGCAGAGCTCTGTTCCCCATGACAGTTAGCCAAAAAGGTGCCTAGGGCATTACAGCCTTTCTGTGTCAACTGTTTATTAAATGTACATGTGTTGTGTTCACATGTGCATTAAAACATAACTCTGGCATACATTTTTCTCATGGCTCATTGTCTATTGATTGCACAATGTAAAAAGGCACACCATGTCCCAAGTACACATGTACTGCTTTGACTCTTTGTATTCCTAAAAGTATCAAAAACGTACAGCCTGTGGCCGGGTTGGCTCAGCGGGTAGAGCAGGCGCACGTATATTTAGAGGTTTATGCCTCGACGCAGAGGTCCAGGGATCGACTCTGACCTGAAACGATTTCCTGCATGTCTTCACCTGTCCTGTCCATTAAAGGCGGAAAAGCCCAAAAACCCCAAAAATAATCTTTAAAAAGAAAAAAAAACTTAAAGCCATAATTCCCCCTGATGAAAAGGGGGCTCAGGTACAAACAATGGATTCACTGGAATTCATTTTTATAATTTGATTCCATTCAGTCTTCCGGTCAACTAAAGGATCACTATAGCAATGGGAACCATTCCGATTCAATTACATTTCTCGTTTGAGTCAATATTACGTTAGGAAAATATCAGTTACAATACTAATTTTGCTTAGCCTGACAAGCCAGACCCTCATCAAGATGTTGGGTCTGGGAACTCACCAATGACGGAGCTCAGTCCGAGGGGCGGGATAAACGGTTGTCTTTCAAATTCCCTCTGCATGCAATAGGATAGCGCTACAACCAGGCAGAGCAACGAAGAAGGTAGCGAAGCTAGTTGATAGATTCAACTTTTGCCGTATCCGGTCGGCAAAACTCCGAACACATCTTCCTTTTTTAAAGGATTATTTCAGTACCGATCTTTGTTCTTTTCTCAAAGAAAAGCTTAACTCCAAGTCTTCCAGAAGAAGCTGTTCCCAGCAGCAGCAGCCATAAGCCCGCCTACCGACTCTATACACGATGTGATTGGCCTGACCAGAGTTTGGTTTTTCCAGCTCGCAAGCCAACGGAGAGTGCCAAGACCCTTGCCTAGAGAATTTGCTGCCGCTAGGGTGTGTCTAGATTTCTAGGCTAAATTTTGCTTGAATAAAAAGAGACTCTCAGAGAAGTTATGCTGTAAATTGTACAAGCAAGAAGCAACCCTCAAAAATGTTTTTATAATGCACCAGGTTAATGTTTACATTAAGATTCCCCACATCTCTGTTGAAAATGCATATATTAAAAGATCAATTTGGGGATTTTATTAATCAATATCGGATCACCCAAACTTTTTTTTAATTTTAATTGGAGAATCGATTATTTTTAACTAATTTTTACACTACATGGCCAAAAGTACGTGCTCACCCTTATTATTCTCATGTATGATTGATCTAATTCCAAATCAATGGTACTGCTAGCTAACCAACAGCCTCCACTCTTCTGGGAAGAGAAATACTGCATTAGAACTTATAAATAATTATTAGAAACACAAATGTACAAAATCTGGTGAGACTGGGTAGCAATGAGCCCAAAGAGAAATGACACTATTGTTATGCTTTAAATCTCTATTGGCAGAGGAAGATCGCTCTATGCTCCTGTGTTCTGCGGTGATGTGAAAGCACAGCCGTTAACTGCCTCCCCTCAGTTGACGCGGCACGCCCGTATCATTAGCAGCTGCAGCAGGATGAACAGCGGCGAGACGATGAGGCCGAACCACAGGTCTCTGGCTTGCTCCTGCTCCGCCAGCTTCTGGCACAGCAGCACCTCGCACACCAGCTTCAGGCTGAGCACCGTCAGCACCCAGAGGAGCCGCAGCACGGCGAGGCGCTTCTCGTTCTCCTGGTAAAGACGGATCGACACAATGGCCGTGAAGTAGGTGCTGAGACCGTCGGCGGCAAACAGCGGGACGAACACCAGCCACCAGCTCAGCGTAGGGGTGAACATGTCAGCTCGCAGAGCAACCAGCATGCTGAAGACCAGCAACGCTAGCAGGTGGAGGAAGAGTTCAAAGGTGGCAAAGCCCAGCCACTGGACCAGTTCCCTCAGGGAGAACAGCATGGCTGAGGACAGCAGGGTCTTCAAACCACCAGGGACGGACGGACTGACTGGGGACGGCTGAGTCACGCGCTGGGCAGCCCTGGTTAGGGGCCAAAGTGCCCCAGAGTTAGGCTGGCGGAGAGGGTGGAAGGTGAGAAGTCACTGGCTATGCCTGGGGCAGGAATGCTGAGGGACTGCAGAGATGATCCACTTCACTCTTGGCTACATCTTCAAATCCACTCTGAGGAGGATGACATGGGAGGTGACTGCAGGAAGTGCTCCAAGTCTCTGGAACCCCTTCCTTATTGTATGATAAAGAAAACAACATTAATAAAGAGGATACAGTACGCTACATCGGACAGAACCGATGAAGAAAACGAACAGGCATACGCCCACACATTGTCTGTAACGTAGAGCAGACAGGGCCCAAACATCACATCTCTCTAAATGAGTATACAGCTAGCTAACGTTAGAGTAACTCCAAGCTATCTTTCTCGATTATTTCCTCACATTGTCAGTTCAACATACAGACTGATAAAGCTGTAAGATACCGCCTGATACAGGCAGATTGAGTTTAAATGCCACGCAGTGTAATATTAATGTTACAAATCAAGTCGAACTAACGTTACAGTGACATCGATGATACAGACTGTAGCCGATGCTTGCACTACAATGTAAGCTAACCACAGACAGTCAGATATGATAGAGCCCATCTAATTACTAGCACAACGGACGTATAGGCTTACACAAAATGTACTTGACTGTGACCACACGTTACTTTACCTTAATAACAGTGAGGCGTTTTCTCCTCCATTCACCTAGATGCGAAACTGTCAGTACACAAGGCTAACAAACCTTTAGCATCGCGGCTTCTTTTTCTTCTTCTTTTGCCTGCTGAGAAATATCGCGAGAAGAGTAAAAGCCTTCTTTATCGTCTTCAGTTTTAGTGGCGGGCTACAAACCAATGTTTAAGGTGCATGTCTCCACCTGCTGTACCGGAGTGTGTCATATCGTGACTTTAAACAATCATAAACAATATATATATATATATATATATATATATATATATATATATATATATATATATATATATATATATATATATATATATATATATATATATATATTTGTTTATAATGTTGAAGATCTCCAGTTGTGTTTGAAGTGGCTGATCAGTGGGTTTGCTGCAGTTAAATATATATCCTCTGTCCCAGACCAAACCTAATATGTATGCGGAGGATGCAAGATCGTTTTATAATTATAATATGACTGCGTGGTGAACCTATGAACCTAACTCATATTTGATGAGCTTTACTAATGGCTCACTAATTTACATTATGATCAGCTAATTTAACAAGTGTACAAAAGTATTGTATTTCTTTTATATGTGGACACTTTTTCACTTTTTTTGTCATTATGTTTTAAGGTATTTTTGTGGCTTGTGTACACATGTCCTCTATGAGTATAATTGTGGCTGTATTATTTGTGTCCCCTTCAAAAATTGCTCTTCAGAAATTTTATGTTTATTGTCCCCCCCCACTGTTAGATCAGATTTACGCCCATGGTTACAAGGCTCACATTTATTTGACGCTGTCCTTTTCATCATGTATAAAGTAGCATTGAGTCACCTCTATGACTTCTTACTTCGACAGACTCGAATTTTGAAATAATCTCTACCCTTATATCCCCCCCAACTTTATTTGCATATTTCCACAAATATCATGCGTTACAAAATCTCTACCCTTATCGTCATTATTCCAGAGTTCTAGCCAAGAGCTCATTATTTAATGACGAATTATTGATTTGGTTTCTGGCCTACCAAAACTAATGAATTGACCTGTTTTCTTACTTTGGATTGTAGCTGTAGAATCGGAACATGTCAGTACTTTATATGCGGTCTGACCTCCTCTACCCACTGAAGAGTATTGCTAGTTCTGCTGATAGATTAAACCCGGATTGTACGGTGGCCGAAAAGACAACTTTTAGTTTTGTTATCCGTTTGTGTTTCAAGAGTACCACCTGTAATACTCACCAAACGCTGTATGTTTTTGGTTACATTGATACAACAACAATACAATCATTTCTATGTGGGTGTTTTTTTTTTTAATATAGACGCTATAGTTGGTTTAAATAAACTCCGACTCCAGTCAGTAGGTGGCGGTAGTGCGCCATCACGTCGCCCCAGAACGACGGGTAGAACCAAAGAAGAAACAGTGTAGTTGTAGTTGACCGAAGTGTGGAGAAGTCGCACAGGCTCTTGTATTCACAGGTAAGTACACTGTCTTTATGTAGCGTTTATTACGTTTTTAATTCACATTTCTGGATTGTAATATCACCGAATTGTGACATTAGTAACAGTGGGTCGTGGCGATAACCGTCCCCGTACATTGCGCAGTTAGTATAAAGGTATTTTCCCTGCCAAGGTGAAAAATGACATATTGTAATAGTAATTTAGCCTGCTCTAGTGCTCTGGTTAATAGCACACAACCAAGCTGGCAGTGACAATGTGAAAAGGCAAAAACACGACAGCAGTCGTTCTTAGTAGTGTGTTTTAAGGTAACGTTACAGTAGCCTGTGTCTAGTCAAAGCTCGAGCTCCTCCGTGTATCAGAAAGGGCTTGTCATCTTAAAGTTGCAGTTTATTGTTGATTTATTGCTGCCATTTAGCTTCAAATCCGAAGTTATACGTTTATGGTATTTAAAGATTACAGCAAGGCCCAAATCAGATCATGTTAGCATTGCAGCTCCCAATATCACAACACGGTATCATTTATATTATTGAATTATTGCGCAGCCATATGGTCCCTTACTTAAAATATATTTATAGGTTTAAAAAAAAGTTGTTTCTCCTGCTGTAAAAAAGTTAAGTCATGCTACGGGTGCATGGAGAAAAAAAATGGGTGAAACATTGCCCATTTAAGGTTCCCTATTTAATAGAGTTTGAAAAGTCTGCTTCCCAGCAGCAGTGGCAGCAAAAACGGTCCTGTCCTGTTAGTAGTGTCCTGTGTACACTGTCCTGTAACTCCCATGACTGTCCGGGACAGTCAGACACTGTCCTGTACACTGTCCAGTGACTCCCAGACACTGTCCTGTGACTCCATTACTGTCCCAGTCAGACAGTCAGACTCTGAGTCACAGGACAGTGTACAGGACAGTGTCTGACTGTCCCGGAACAATCAAGGGAGTCACAGGACGGTGTACAGGACACTACTAACAGGACAGGACAGTTTTTGCTGCCACTGCGTCTCCTGCTTCCTCTGCAGTGAGACAGAGCCAAGCTGCTGTTTGGAGAAGCAGCATCACGCATGCCTGCTCAGTGTTAACGCTGACTGAGCTGAGCTGAGCTGAAGCACAAGAATGTGAGAGCGGTATTCTGACTCCGCTTGAGGTCTAAAGTCAAAACAGAACCCAATCTGTTTCCCGTGTTCCTGTCTGTGTTCTAAACACTACTGGTCTCTCTGTTTCAGAGTCAAGATGCAGACACCAGCCGAGTCCATCCTCCACAGCGGCTATTTCCACCCAACACTCCGATACTGGCAGACGTGCGTCACCGATCTGAGACCTGACAATCTCATCTACCCCATCTTCATCACGTAAATGAAATGTCTCCTACAAATGTATCCAAATTCTAATCACATGAAAGGGCAAATAAAAACAAGTGCAGGAGACAGGAGTTTGACTGATGCTGCAACAACAACTATGGACTATGTTTTCACCACGAGAAGTGGAATACAGTACAATATTTGCGATGTTAATCTTAAATGGACTATCTTGGTCTCTTTGTCACTCTCTCCTACAGAGACAGTGCAGATGCAGTGGAGCCCATTGGCAGCCTGCCGGGACAGGCCAGGTAAAAGTCACAGCAACACATCCTTTCATATCATAGCCATAGCCATCCCATAACTGCAAGCTATCAGGTTCAAGACTTTACAACAACAAAGCACCTGTTTTTGTGAGCAATTTACAGAAGAGCTTATGAAAAAAAACAAAAAAACATTTCTGATTAAAGTGGCCTTTAAAGAAAAGCTTGTGGCACTATCTTTGTGGGGATCCGTCATTGACATAATGCATTCCCTAGCCCCTTACCCTAACCTTAACCATCACAACTAAATGCCTAACCTTAACCCTTACCCTCACCCTAACCATAACCTAATTCTAACCCTAATCCTAAAACCAAGTCTTAACCCTCAAACAGCCCTTTAACCCTTGTGTTGACTTCGGGTCACATTGGCCCGTTTTTAATTTTTGTTTTATATCAGAAAATATTGGACGTAGAAATAAGCGCTGAAAATGTGTAGAAGAAAATTTTAAAATTTAAAACGTTGGAAAAAGCAAAACAAATTGTGAAAAAAGGCGTCACAAATGTCAGAAAAAAAGTGTTTTTTTCCAAGGTTGAAACAAAGACAACACAAGGGTTAAAGTTGTGGGGTCCAGCATTTTGGCCCCACAAAGCTGTCGGGACCCCACAAGTATACTGGACTCCTGGTTTTTGGACGCCACGAATATAGTTATACACACACACACACACACACACACACACACACACACACACACACACACACACACACACACACACACACACACACACACACACACACACAGTATCATCCTGCAGTGGGGAAGGGTGTTGTCTTCAGATAAAAGCAGGCAGGCAGGGTGCACCCAGAGCCAAACACTGGACCTGGACCAAGATAAGAAGAGAATCCGTTAGATCTTTATTCTTCTCACAACAAAACCAAACTGCAAAGCCGCCTGCACTTTTTGTGTGTTTCTGAATTACAAGACACAGGGCCTGAACTGCACACGGTTCTTGAAGTTCCTGTTAGAAATGTGAAATGTCGTGCCAATGCCTATAATTTATAATATATAATTTTCCTCAGATCCTAAGTTGCTTTCGTTGCCTACTTGGTTCTTCTTGAATAAAACTTGATATGGAGGATCATTTTCATTGTGATTTCAGGCATTCCCTGAAAGGCCTTTTTGTGTTTTGATGTTATGTTCATATTATATGCATTCTCATCCAAAGATACGGTGTGAACAAGATGGAAGGCATGTTACGGCCGCTTGTGGAGAACGGCTTGAAATGTGTGCTGATATTTGGTGTGCCTGCAAAAATAGAAAAGGTATGTAAAACAAAAAGAGTGGGGGGAAAAAAGCTATGTTACACACACACGGGCTTGCAGTCTCGTATTTGCCTTTATTATCGCATATATATCTATATATCTAATACGTCTTTTCATGTGTCAAGCTCTTGTTAAATGGGCAAATATGCAGCTTTTTAATTCCCCCTTTCCCCGTCATTTTAACTTGCAGCAATAGTAAAAGGCTTTCCACTTTGTAAATAATGAATTTAAAATATATTATTAAGATGCACTATATGATTTTTACCTCAGGGAACATAGCGAGACAGAAGATAGCGAGCAAGTGCCGAAAATTTCAGAAACATTGGAACGTTGCGCTAAATACCTATTTTGAAATGTAGTAAAATGATCTTTGTCTTAACCTCTTGGCACAGAAACCAGTTTTTTCTCATTTCTGCCTGTTGTGTTTTTATATCTTAATGATAGACTGACAGATTGTAATCTTTTAATTTGGCGCTTAGGCCATGCACTGTATTAAAACTTAAAAGTATTGAATCAATTTTAATTAAATGTAAGAGCAGCAGATACAGAAACGCTCTTTTGTAATGTGCGGGCACACCAATGAACAAAAACTGTTTAGTAGTGTTACAAACTAGATACACAGTAGATCACCGATCCCCTGTTAATGCAGACTCCTAAATGACAGCAGAATTTAGATTTCAGATTTGTGATCAGAGATATTAGCTATTATTATAATTGCAATTTTAAACTTGGGTCTAATTGTAACTCTTAGTCTATTTTAAATGTAGTGATCCGCTAAGTATTGATGATTTATTGTAACAGCAAACTTTTAGTATATTTTAAATGATGTGCTCTATTTATTATTGGCATCATGTTTTAACAGCAAAATAATTTAATGTTTTTAGTGACACTAGTTTTTATGAACCTGTGATAATGCTGAAAGGTCAATAAACTAACAAAACTAAACTAATAAAGCATAAAATGTAGTTATTTTGATGGAAAATTAGTAAGTTTTATGGTCTAAAAACACAGATTTTCTTGCAGTGTTAATGGTTGACTATGAGCCAGGCCTTAGGCTGCGTTCACACTGACTGTGTTTGCCGTCCGACGGTCCGGCAGAAACGCAGGTCTTTCCATACATTTTGAATGGGGTTAGTGCGTTTAGGCTGCGGCGGTTTGCTGCGGGGGGGATGCAAAATAAACTCATCCGCCTGCGGTGTAAAATGAAAGCAGAAAAAAACTAAGCAGAAAATCGGCAGATTGCATTTTTTTAGTCTCAACACAGAATGAGTTCTTACCAGAACATCAGTGTTGGACCCCTCTCATGCTCTCGTGGCTGAATGGGATGGAACTAATCCCTTGCAGCCAGGTTCTACCATCTTATGGAAAGTCTGGAGGCTGAACTAGCAGCAGATAAATAATAAACCCATAGTTTTGTATTGAGATGTTCTTCTTTACACTAACACAAAACACTACTGAACACACTCGTGGTCTGGGCTTCTCCCGTTAGGACGACCGGGGTTCAGGAGCCGACACAGACGACACGCCGGCTGTCCTGGCCGTGAAGAAGATCAGGTCCTTGTTCCCTGAACTGCTGGTGGCGTGTGACGTCTGCTTGTGTCCCTATACATCACACGGACACTGCGGTCAGTAGGCCTGTATAATTATTAATTGTCTAATTGTCCTCTTTTTTTTATTTTTTATTTTTTTACATTATCGCGGTGTCTTTGTTAACATAAGCTAAAGTCTTAAAGCATACTACTGATAATCATTGATTTTTTTAAGATATGCCAACTTATAATTTGTAAGTGATTATTAGTCGGGCTATATATTTTGATTATTATTTCAATTGTTAGTTGTTGGCACTTGACCCTAAACACGTTCATAGCAACAAAAAGGGGGGATACAGTGAGTAAAAGTTTTATTATAATAAAGGGGCATTGTTTTCTTCATAGGCTGTGGACCTGTGTTACTACATTATCTGGGTCACATAACAGTGACAAATTCATATTTTAAAATTTGACTGAAAGAGACAATTCTATTGTTAATCACAATTATTTCTGAGACAGTTGATTGTACAGCAACATTTACAATTGTTACAGCTCTAGCAGTCAATATTTACCTTCTCTTTATTTCATTTAAAGAGCAGCGAAGGACAGAAATAACGTGCTAATTACTGATGTTATTTTCTGTTCTTTCTCCTGCAGGTATCCTGAACGACGACGGTACTCTGAACAATGACGCCAGCTGTTTGCGCTTAGCAGAAGTGGCGCTGGCCTATGCCCGAGCTGGTAAAACCCGTTTCTCAAAGTGTCTTTCTCTCTTTTTGGTAACAAACAATAGGAAATAAGTGTGCCTCTTCCTTCTCCTCAGTGAGCCTCTCCATTCAATCTCAATGATCTATGGAAGTTAGGAATGCATAATTTTCTTTTGTATGTATTAATTGAGCCTTAATCCACTCGTGTTTTCATTCACCAAGATCAAGTGAAAGAGACGCTGACAGGTCTATGTCGTTTTAGAAAAGAAACGTTGCAAGTGGAAAATCAGCTTTTTAGACATTCTTTGTATAATTAAAGGGGCTCTAAACGATGTCACGCGTTTTTTAGGCTACAACATTTTTTGTCACATACAGCAAACATCTCTTCACTGTCTGCTAGCTGCCTGTCCCCTGAACACATTGTAAAAAAAACGCGATCTCTGTAGACAGCCCAGGCTCGACAAACGGCAACAAAAACAAACTGTGCCAACCTGCACCACCAAACATAACAAACAGTCTTCCAGCCAATAACCGACAAGAAGGATTTGGGGGAGGGGACGGGATGAGGAGGAGAGAGGGGCGAGCTAGCCTCCGTTTTGTTTGACAATACTTTGAACGTCAACAAGAAGTGCCATCACCCAACATCGCTTAGAGCACCTTTTAAGTGGGTTTTAAGTAGAGATGGCCGATATAATTTTTTGCTTCCCGATACCGATTCTGATACCTGAACTTGCGTATCGGCCGATACGGAGTACCGATCCGATACCAGTGTGTCATATATTTGATTATGTTTTAACAACTGTATACTACTATCCCTGTATGGATGTGATATGATTTCTATCTTTGTTGTCGGTCTGGCTCAGGTTAAACTCTTTGTGAAACATGAACAAACACAAACAATGAATGCCACAGAACTTTCTTTTATTCTCCAGTTTGACAGTCAGTTATAACGGAAAAAGAACATAAATAAACTACTTTAACATAGATTTTCTTTAGGGCTTTATTACGTGGTATTGGATCGGTGCATAAACTCCAGTACTTCCCGATACCATCGTTTTAGGCAGTATCGGAACATCTCTAGTTTTAAGAAGGAGAACATTTCCGAGCCAGAGCAACCATGTTGTTTGTACAATAAGGGCTAGTTACATTTTACAATTAAAACGAAAAGAGAGACTGATTCCTGTATTTTTAGACCCCACATTTTAAATTTAGCTAATTTAAGAAAGCTGATGCCATCCAATAATGACAGTACATTGGTGCGTCCGTAATCATGTTGTCATGTGTTGCTCTGCAGGCTGTCACATCATCGCTCCCTCCGATATGATGGATGGAAGAGTCCGAGCCATCAAACATGCCCTCATATCTAATGGTTTGGGAAACAAGGTAAAGGACGGGAGATCCCATGTACAAACTGTAATATCAAGAACACCTCAAAGAACGAGATCGAGGTCTAGATTTTTTCTCATAGTCAACAAAAGACGAAAACCAACAATGTGTCTTTTCAAGACATTCTGACTTCCCTACTCTGTCTGTTCCAGCTCATTGTTTCCCACTGAAGACCTAAATCTTTAAAAACAGTCATAAACACACCAAAAAAGTTATTTGTTTTGTCCTAAAACAGCTGGGCAATGTAGTTTTTACCAAACGTTACTCAAACATGAGTAAATGGGGCATTTGTTAGGGACTATTTTCAGCTGCAGATTACAATACACATTTGTTGCAACAGTGTATGTGGGAATGAGTCAAAATTAGTCTGGCTAACTGGATGTACAGTGCTGGGAGGGACGCCCCGAATGTACCTCCCCTTCCGCTATCTCTGCTATCTATTTTGCAGAGGCACTGTCGCTGCATCTGGGGCTTAGCGCCGCCCAGGGTGCTCGTGATTGGTTTAAAGAATTACAAACGAGCCCTTATCCCACAAACGTTAACTCGTGCAGCCAGACCATACTCCAGCGCTGACACAGCTGGCAATGCCAGACTAATTAAAATGGAACATGTCACCCAGTGCAATAGTGTGGCTCATTGATGTGTTTTTTTTAAGTTTTAGGACAGCAAATGTATCTCTATGGCAAGGAGGAAGAAGATATATTAGGCTTTGGATACACACTAGAGATGTTGAAATTAATCAAATAATCGATGCATCGAATCGTGGACATGGACGAGGCTGCATCGATAATCGGCCGTGCCATAATCGATTATTTCTGTTTACAATTTAATGTATGCTGAACAACCTTTCTGTTTACATATTCTGTTATGTTTTGCACATTCAGGAAGAGCCATGTGCTCAGTGCTGTAGTTTTATGTATCCAATTTATGTAGTATTAGACCACTGCAGAATGTTTTGTTTTTGAAGCTTGAAAAGCTATGAATTAAATATCCTACATGGCTTTAAGAGAAAAATGTATTTGACGCATCGAGATATTGAATCGAATCGCTGACATGATAATCGTAATCGAATCGGGAGATCAGTGAAGATCCACACCTCTAATACACACACACACAATATTTGTTAGTAGGATACATTCAATGTAGGTTTTGGTCTTTACATGGGATTTGTTGACAATAAGAAAGAAATAGTATATTGCAAAGAAGGATGTAAATGTAGCAAGATGTTTTTAAAACTAAAACATTTGTCTCTTTACTCTCTTCTCCAGGCTTCAGTGCTGAGCTACAGTGCAAAGTTTGCCTCTTGTTATTATGGTCCTTTCAGGTAAGTGCGTGCTCCAGGATCAGGTGTAAACAGATCAGTGAAATACTCACTTTGGAGTGAGAACAGACTGATGCTTCCTGCTGGGTTTGTACACAGGGATGCTGCCCAGTCCAAACCTGCGTTTGGGGACAGACGCTGCTACCAGCTGCCTCCTGGAGCCAGAGGACTCGCCATCCGAGCTGTGGTGAGTCGCCGTGCGTGTTGTACGGCCGGGTTCCAGGTGTTGTGTTGAAGCGGTTGCAGGAGATCTTACTGCCGTTGTGTGCTGCAGGAGCGAGACGTGAGAGAAGGAGCTGACATGCTGATGGTGAAACCGGGTCTGCCGTATCTGGACATCGTGAGAGAAGTCAAAGACAAGGTCTGTAACTAACTCAGTTAAAGCTTTAGTGCGTAACTTTTTGATATTTATGAACGAGTTGTTACGAAGGTAATTGAGACTATCAGCTCCACACAACCCTCTCTCTGTATTTCTCAGTATGGCTACGTTCAGGAGGTTGTGGCGTCCGGTGACTTTGCCGTGTAGAAGCTCGAGTGAAGATAATTACCTCTTCTGAAGAGTCCATCATGTTTTTTGAATCCTCCGTGTCCTCCTGGTTAGATCAGATAATAGAGAAGCTGAGCAACTGTGTGAAAGGGGCGTGGGGGGGTGCACGGTCACTGAAGGCTTGTATCATGTGGACTCGCCGACAGTTTTGTTGTCATTACTTAGAATTCCTCATGGGGGAAACTACGCACTATAGCACTATAGAAGAATGCTGTACTTAGGCATTTTGGGAAACAACTCAGTTGCTGTCAGAGTTCAATCAGGCGAGACTTCATTTAGAGTGAACAATTGATTTGTATTTAAGTGCCTGATAAAAAAGAATGTTTGGCACTTAGCCCCCATCATGACGTGGTATATTTAGGGGGGAAGTGATGCTGTGATCAGTTCAGAATATTTAGACACTGTTGGTGGTAGAGATGGGGACTCAAGTGACTTCAGACTTGACTTGCAACTCGACCCAAAAGACTTTAGACTTGACTCGGACTCAAGCTTTGAGACCCGTCAACAACCTGTTCTCATGCAATTATTGCTTTTTAAATCTAAATGTATCCTAGAGTACTTTCTTTTATTGGCGTATATATGTTGGGGAAACATATGACGAGCTGCATGTCCCTTGCCCTTTGCCATAATGTGCAACGTAACGCATGCGTTATGCCTTATGTGCGCGCACTCACATATCAAAAAATGCATTGAGGATGGCGACACCAAGTCCTCCCGGAGTTGTGCCTTTTGTCATTAGTTTTGCTTTCAATAACTTGGTAAACGGTGGCAGTAAGCCAACAGCTACATGCAAGGTGTGTGGCACCAAGATAAATGATGCCGGATCAACAACATCGAACTTCATCAGGCATCTCAAAACGCACCCAGATAGGTCAGTCACTTGCTAATGTGAAAGTTGTATTTGTGAAGTTACATCGCAAAGTGTTGTGCTAATGCTGGGAACAGGCACATTGTATCTTTATAGTTGTATCCAGATTAGATAGCCCGAGACTTGAGACTCGACTTGGACTCAAGCTCAAAGTCTTGAGACTCGACTTGAACTTCCAAAAAATGACTTGTGAACATCTCTGGTTTGTGGTGGTGTAGAGAGTTGCTGAAGACCTGGATGATGGAATGTGTCGCAGGACTGGGCTCTGATGATGAAGACTGGAGGTGAAAGGGTGGAGGCTCACATCCGTTTTGTACTGAAATGACAACTGTCAGCAGCTGAGAGAACAAATTTTAAAGTTTGACAGCAAGGATATGATTGGCTAAGAGAGATCAAGGCATGATCTGGTTGGACTACTTAAGGCCTTTTTATAGTTGTGCGTAGAATCGACGGCGCAGGGTCTGGCGTAGACCCCTCTGCGTCTACGCCGGACCCTGACCCCCCCCCCCCCCCCCCCCCCCCACACACACACACACACACACACACACACACACACACACACACACACATATGCTGGCTCAACGCACACACCAGCACACAAGTATAAACATCAGGCCACTTACGTAGGCTACGGCGAAAGCTCTGCGTGGAGCCTCCACAGAACTGGAAAACGAGCTTTAGAGTGAACGCCCATAGAGTAGAAGTCACAATCAGAATTGACTTTTATTTTATTGTCAGTCTAAGTACATACAAAGATAATATGCACATTATTACGTAAAGTGCAGGTGCATAGCCGCATAAGTGGATGAAAGTGCTTATTGTTTTTTCGTATTTAATGTGCAAATAGCTTGTGGGGGGGAAAAAACAATTTGCAGTTTGGAGAGAGAAAGGCAGACAGAGATGAAATTCAATGAGTGTGTAAAGGGAGTCTTTCTGGTTGGACTTTCGCTAAGCTTTATATGAGAAAATCCCAGAAGCATATTAGGCAAAATGTAAAAACAAAATAAAAATAATCATGGTGCCTTTTTGTAGGAAGTGTGTCCACATTGTGATTAATCTTTCATTTTCCTCCTGCGTCTCTCTGCAGTTCCCCACTCACCCCCTGGCGGTGTACAACGTGTCCGGGGAGTTTGCCATGATGTGGCATGGCGCCCAGGCCGGAGCGTTCGACCTGCGGGCCGCTGTGATGGAGGCCATGACCGCCTTCCGCAGGGCAGGTGAGAGGGGAGAGGGGGGGAGCTTAACGCTCAGATCCCCTGAACAAAGGCCGTGTCCTCGCTAAATCGGCTAAATTTCAAAACCTATCTTTGTCTTTGAAATCCTGAAACACTGCTTTTGTTTTCACATGTAGCTGCTGCTTTCGATTAAGTCAGCTTAAGGACACTGGATCTGCAGCACGTTAACCGTGTTGTTCACTACCCAGCCTGTTTGTAACTTGTTTGTGTGAATTATCATATCCCGGCAGACACACACCTACAGTATTTATTCATTATTTCAAAAATATGAAATGAACTTATTTTGACTTGGAGCACGTTTAAAGTAAATGTCCGTGGGTGTAAGTACATGAGTACGTATAGTACAATAAAACAATTAAGTTCCCAAATATGGTGATGTGTTACTATAGCTTTCTGTCACTATAAATCAGTTATCTGTTCAGCTCAGCTATTTACTTATATACTTGATGCTATATAGTGTTTCCATGCTCTGTGATGCAGGTGCTGACATCATCATCACCTACTACACACCTCAGCTGCTCAGCTGGCTGAAGGAGTAAAGAATAGAAAAAGGACGGGCGGACCTACAGACAGAACAAACCTGCTGTTGACTCAATCTAACAAAGAGCACTAACGGATTAAAATGGCTAAAGAGGCCTTTCTTTCACTTTTTCTGTTCAGTTTTAATAACAATTCCAATATCGGTATGTACGTGTAGCTGTGTATCAGGTTGATTTGTAGAAGTGATCCAAAAAAAGTTCTGTGTCCATGTTCTGTTTCTGTTTAAACTTTTGAAGGGCTAACATGGAGCTGACCACTGAGAATGTAGAAAACTGACAATCTTGTTGGTGTTTTGTAGCAGGAAATGACTCCTGTTTGTCTTTGGGATCAGCATTAAATGAAGTCTGTCATCTCTTTTTGACTCGTGTGATTATGGAATGTATATTGTTATGACTTGTGAGAACAGAATTGTCTGATACAGTGCTCAGCATAAGTGAATACACCCATGCATAGCTAGAGATTGGCATGGTTTTATTTCAGTCAGCGTAATAGCTGGTTTTGATTTGCATTGAGAGATGATCTTATGGAAAGTACCCCATGCCAATCTCTAGGTATGGTGAAGGGTATGTGATGATGTGGGGCTATTTTAATCCCAAAGGCCAAGGGAACTTTATCAGGATGCATAGTATCCTGGATCCATGAAATAACTGGCCTTTAAAAATAAAAATCTGCCTGCCTCTATGGGAATTTAACATAGGGGTGTATATACTTATGCCCCTGTATTTTAAGGAAGAACATTTATTTATTTATGATACATTATTCATTCACAAAGAAAATTGGTGTCCTCAAAGGTTGGATTTTTCCTCATTTTTTTAATTAAGGCATTAAGATCAATTTCCAAAAGATGATTTTTTTTTATTTCTTTTAGTCAACTTTAGCATGGGTGTATTCAGTTATGCTTAGCACTGTATATATGTGACTGCTGACTCAACTTAAGCACCACCATTCCCTAACAAGCGCTTATTGACCACAGGGAATATAAACATTCAGTTGATACATGGTGAGTAATGCAAGACTACATGGTGAGTAGTTTGGATCAACAGAAGTACATTTCCAGGATACCGGTAATTACCTGGCGCCGTATTTCACTCACCTTTCATTCTACTGTGTGTTGCTGGTCTCAAAACCCATTCGCTTCAACGACAGACTTCGAGCTAGCAAGCTACATGCTGAAAATGGCAAAGTTTTGAGGAAAATTGGATTGTGCAACAAGACAGACCTGCTTGGGTCTTTCAGGGAATAATTGTAAAGATTTAGAAATAATATGTTTACGGCATTTCCTCTCTAACCGGGACGTTTTGGGACCGATTGGTGGGAATTGCTGTGGACGAAGTGCACACAGCGATACACTGGTAAGAGCAAATTACTTTTAACCATATATCGAGCTAATTTAAACCGCTCACGTTAATGTATTGTGTCAAGAGTTCATTTCATTTAATATTGTATGTGGCGTTTTCTTTTGCAGGTTACAAAAACACAAGTTCCTTCCTGAGACTATTTTGCAGAGCCACCGTTGCTGTGTCCAGAGCTTAGCACCGCCCAAGACAATTGTGATTGGTTTAAAAGAAATGCAAACAACCCAGAGGTTTTTTTTTCTTCTCCTATCCCAGAATGTGTGTCTGGATGAGCCGGACCTTCCTCCACAGAGCTGTGGAGATAGGTCTGGCAACGCGAGACTACATGGTGAGTAAACACGCCACCTCTTTACTTTGTTCAACAACTTTACCAACGCTGTGTTAAAAAAGCTTTTTGCACTTCCTGTCAACATCACAGGGTGGCAGTGTTAACAGCCTGCATCTCATTACATGGATCTGGACATTCCTCTTGTTCTTTAAGTATGAATAGTAAAAAGTCTACTAGTCATAAAAATAGTGTACTTAAATACACTTAATTATAACTTATTGCTTGAAAATAACACAGTCAGGTGCATTTAATTATTTAAGTTGTAGTAGGCTAAATTTATGTTGTAAGTGCATTTAATAAAATTGTAGCAGGTAATCACATTTTAGTATAAAGAAAGTGCAAATTGCTGCATTAAACATTTTAATAAGTGCAGTGCTGAAACTCAAGATCTTAAAAGATAAATACATTAAAAAAAAGTCAACAGTAATAAGTGTAATTACATGTTTGTATTATTATTTAGTATTATTTTTCTATTTTTTTTTTTTTTTAAAGATAATTTTTGGGGCTTTTCCCTTTATTCGATAGCGACAGTGGATAGACAGGAAAGGGGGAGAGAAAGAGAGGGGATGACACGCAGCAAAGGGCTGCAGGTCGGATTCGAACGTGGGCCGCTGCATAGGACTCAGAGAGGACTAGAGGCCGCCCCATCTTTCTATTTTTATGAGGTATTGTTTCTGTATGCTGCAGATAGATGGATGGTGGGATATTTCAGTGTTGATGACGGTAAAATTACTAATTTTTAAAGTAAAGCACTTTAAAAATTGTGAAGCCCCCCTGACTGCTGACATCGGAAGCGTTCAAGAAAAGCTCTAATACGATGAGTCATTAATGTCTGGTTCAAGGTGCTGCTGTGTGGGTGGAGGCGATCACAGCTGGACCACAGCTGCACAGAAAAAGAACATCTACAAGCAGCAGTCAGCAGCACACACACACACACACACACACACACACACACACACACACACACACACACACACGGTGCTTTTTAAATTCACTACACGTCACTGAATACTGCAGTGTATGTCCTATCACATCTCACAGACATCCCATCCTACTTTATTTAATTATCCAGTTTGACAGTCAGTCATAACAGAAAAAGAACATAAATAAAGTAAACAACCTTAAAGTATTTTTTCTTCAGGGTTTAATCACGTGGTATCGGATCGGTGCATAAACTCCAGTACTTTTCGATAACGATACCAGCATTTTAGGCAGTATTGGAGGCTTTTCCCGATACTGATATGAGTATCGGAACATCTCTAGACAAAACACATTTTAGTTGCCTGGAATTATAATAGAATTAGAATATATTGTAGGTAATAGGCTTTTTCAAATAAGACATTCTGACATGTCACAGTTGGAAAAGCACAGGTGTGAATAATACAATTAATGATGGCTGAATTCCATCGTTAGTGATATTAGTCACACCTGTGCTTTTCCTGCTATGACAAGTCAAAATGTCTGCTGTGAAAAAAGCCCATTACGACCAAAGGTCCTTTTACACAGCGGTGGAAGAAGTATTCCGATCCTTTACTTAAAGTGCTCAAATTATGCTTTTTGGCTTTTACCGTTTCCTTTATCGTGTTATATATCTTTTTTTGTGCATGTTATAGGTTTACAAAGTGAAACAGCCCAAAGTCCACCCCAAAGGGACTTACCATCTTCCAGAGAAAACACTGTTCACAAACTGCTCCAAACCGCTCTGTTGTAGTCCAGCATTTACTTCCGCGGCGAACATGCGTCATTTCGTAACACATGTTGTAATGCTCGCCTAGCTGCTAGCATGGCACACCCTCATTCTCTGCTTCTGACTGGCTAGTAGTCCTTACCATGGACAGTATATACAACGGACCAACAGATCCCTTTGCTCTGGACGGAGACCAGTGAAGGATATTAGAAGCACTTTTCCGGTGATGGCTGAGCGTTACTGAGCAGCCTCCAACTGAGCTTGATGACGTAAATGTGACGTGAGCAACCTGTCTGGAAGTTGTAAGTCTTCTGGTAGCTCTGCCAAGAGAAATCTCAATCATTCCCAATCTTGCAGAGACGGTATATGTAGGAGATAACATAGGCACAGGCTAATTATTGCTAACTAAAATGCTAGTTAACATTAGTAATTAAACTTAAACAGCTAATGTAAGTTGAAACTGCCTGCGAGCTTCTCCTGTACTGTACAGTAATTCCTCTACTATGCGACAGTAAGTCGTGTGGTTATGAGACAATCGTTGGCCCATTTTCACAAAAACATCTGCTACGGAGCCATAACGTGAGATACAAGGTAATGGAGGCTTTTATACGTTGTCTTGTTTCTTTAGAACTAAACAGTGGACAAATAAAGTCTTTAAACGCTTACCCCCTTGGTAGTAGTCCTTACCTAGATTAGGTTGGCATGTTCGACTCCCAACAAAGATGGAACAGAAGTGAGATGCCTCACTCTGTAGCTAAAACAGAGAGCTCAACACACAGGGTGAAAAGAGGAGCTGCAGCAATGTGCAGTACAACAAAAATATGGTGTTTTTTGGAAATGAAACCACATAAACCTATTCCGGTGCAACCCCTAAATACAATTATGAACCTGAAAATGAGCATAGACCAACTCTTTTGAATCCCAACAGTGAGTGAGGGGAACAGGAACTGACAGCTGGAGGGGTGGCCAATGAAAGAGAAGACTGGCTGGAAGACCGACCTGCTGCCAGTTGGTGAGGATCACCTGTGCTTGGTTCAGTGGAGGCTTGGCACATTCATTCAAACTTAAAGCCCTGCTTTTAGGAAATAATAAATAAAACGTGCTGATATCTACTGTGAACTTGTTCGTTAAGGTCTACCCCAGCTATGATTATCAACTTGTGTCTGATATATTTTGTACACAATATTGTGTGTATTTTTTTTAGTTATACCTAAAAAGAAAAAAAAGAATTACATTTGGATCAGTATTGGCTTCTAAACCAATTGTAATCACAGAGAGAAACTTCACATCTTTAACTGATGGATTTGAAAACAGATGTCTAGAGTTAAAATATGCACAGGGAAGGTCAAACATTCAAGAATAAGAATAAACTAAGAATAAGCAAAACCCCTTTTTGGGTGGGAGACGTGGTATGGTTAAAAACATAAAATTTAATATAGACAATACATGAGATAACATTAGCACAATCATGGATACAAGCTCAATCATTTTTTTTTTTTTGGCTTAACTTTCCCCCTTAGCCATAGTTCAAGGCACGGCCAGCAGGGGGAGCAGTTTAGCCACTTTGATTGATTTGCTGTTATGTTGATTTGCTGTTACGTGATTCAATCAAATGAATAAATCAATGTAGGGGAGACCGGGGATAGTTGTAACCATAGACTGTTAATATCTTTTTTTACAGTCTTTGGTTGTAACACGGGTCAGTTGTAACACCTCCAATTTCTCCAATCGGGAACAAGTTGCTCGGTTTAGTCCTTAATACCGTTCTCTTAATTAATACATCCATCCATGCTTAATACACGTGTGAAGAAGCAGCACTCTGTGACCGACACTGCACATTTTAGAAAGAAAAAAACTATTTTTAGGTAGTAAGTATTATTATTTATTATTTTTTTTTTTACCTTGTTTATTTTTGTGATAGCATTGCCGGCTTTGTTGTTAAACTCAACAAACCTAATTCATGTTTATTGGGTGTCTATGTAGATATCTTTCATGCAGGTTGTTGGTGCTAATGTTTTAGCTGTTAGCTGTAAATTAAGCTAGCTAGTTCATGGCGACAATAGTCTGGGGGTTAGTTCAACTAGCTAGCTAAGACTCTTGTTACAAGTCTGGGTTAGAAAATGTTACAACCATGTTACCCCAAGCTAAATTTTGGTTGTATTTATATTTGGTTTTTTTTTCTTTAAATTTCGGTCTTGGAAAAGAGACTGACCGAGGGGTGCCTCTAAACCCATAAACACACAAATATTATATTAAAGTAATTTAGCTAAATGTTGAATATAAGTTCTAATGTTTTAGCCGTTAGCTGTAAATTAAGCTAGTTTACGGCGACAGTAGTCTGGGTTAGCTAGTTAAATTAAGACTCTTGTTACAAATCTGGTTTAGAAAATATAAATTATGGGTTGTATTTGTTTTTTTCTTTAAATTTCGGTCTTGGAAAAGAGACTGGCCGAGGGGTGCCTCTAAACCCATAGACACACAAATATTATGTTAAAAGTAATTTAAATATTGAATACAAGTTTCAATATCAAGTTTTTGTTATTATCCTAATTTCATGGTGTTACATTTCACCCCAGGGCATACATGGTACAACTAACCTGGACTATGGGGTAAATTGTAACAGTTCATTCCTTGTGTTTGAGAGTAAACCATGCATTTTCTGTTTGGGTTGCTGAGATATCAGCTACACTATTTAACAGCAGACACATATTACTAGTTTGTATTTCATTTTGAACGCGCTGGCTTTAAAGAGCTCCAAGATACAGACAGAAATGCCAAAAAAACTATCCCGGTGTCCCCTACGTCGCCATCAACAGACAGACACCAAATTATAACATATCAGCTGATACACCTACAATCTGTATCATATCCAACCAGGTCACACTTGCTAAAAACACATTAAATCCATTAAAAGGTGCGCACGTGCGTGGGCCCCTAAAATAATTGCCCATTGCTCAGCAGTAATGGAGACAGGCCCATACTGTACTCTGTGAAATGAAAGACAGGGGGCGACTCACGCCCGTTTCAAGAGCTGTGTTCATACACTGTAAAAAAAGAAAAAAAAAAGTAATAATAGGCCGATTGAATATTTTAACGTGTAATTTAGTCTGTCGCGCTTTGATTTAAACTCACTTTTTTCATGAACAATTTGGCTCCATGTCCAACGTGCTCCTCTTATTTCCAAAGCAGATTTCATGGACGAGTTTGTTTTTAGAAACAAATATTACAGTCAGTATCTGCCTTATTATGCAAGGAGTGATACACCAGATATCTCATTTGTTAATAACATAAACACATATATAAACCAAATCATCTCAATTCACTTTAAAGACATTAGGTATCATATTTACCTGAGGAATCCTCATTGTAAACCCAATGGCCAGCTGATTAATGGATGTGGACTTTTCTTGCAGTGTGTGACGTGTGGGTGCCGAGCAGAAATCTGCTCTGGTTTAAGTTGCAGTCATCTGGATGGATGTTATCACTCCACGAGAGACCATCAGTGTGGAAAGCACGCTGCGCTGGAGTAGTCGCTTTGGGAAGTACACGGACTTCATTTACCGTGGATTTACGCAGCGGAGACGCATGGCACCGCCGGGCTGGCACAACGGGATGATACCTTTACCGACTTTGTTTGACGTCTGAGAAAGAGAGAAGAAGACCGCGGGTGGGGGAGACGGATACTTATGGTGTGCCACAGCTGGCCGTGTCTCCTCTCCAAACGGCGCGCTCTCCGTGGCCCTACTTTCCTCTCTGGGACTTCCGAGCGGCTGGGACGCGACATGGGATGCCGAGGCGCACTGGGATACTTTCTGCTTGCCACGCTGTCCTGCTGCCTGCTCCCAGGCTGCACAGGTAACATCACCGTGGCGGTGATGCTCCCGGACAACCACTACAGGTACCCATGGGCTCTGCCGCGCGTCCTCCCGGCCATCCTCATGGCGCACGAAGACCTCCACAGCAAACACGGGCTGCTGCTCGGCCGCTACATCAACATCCTCAACTACAGCACCGAGGACCCGATCGCTGGCTCGTGCGCGGAGAGCCGGGCGCAGGTCGTGGCCGTGGACGCCAAGCTTTACCTCCGCCCGGACGCTTTCTTCGGACCCGGGTGCGTGTACCCGCTCGCCTCCGTGGGACGTTTCGCGTCCCACTGGAAACTCCCGCTGATCACCGCCGGAGGACCCGCGTACGGCTTCGACAAGCGGGATGAGTACCGGACCATCGTGCGCAGCGGGCCCACCACCACCAAGCTGGGGGAGTTCGCCAACGTGCTGCACACGCACTTCAACTGGACGTCCCGGGCCATGGTGATCTACCACGACCTGCGGCTGGACGACCGGCCGCACTACTTTCTGTCGGAGGGCATCTATCTGAACCTGAAGGACGAGATGAACATCACGGTGGAGGCCCAGCCCTACGAGGACGACTACAAGTACTACAATGATCTGATTAGTTTCATGAAGGAGCGCGGGAGAAGTAAGTTCATGCTGAAAGGGAGAAAAAAACAGTGTGATTTACATTGTGATTTCAAGTTTTTAAATCCGGGGAATAAACGCATTGCCTGCCATTTTACAAACACCTGTGGTGTTCAAACAACAAAACCTGCCTACATAGATAGCACCTCCAAAAACCCAGATAAAACAAACAACAACTCATCTTTAGTTTCCCCTGGTTTGTTTTTGAAGTGTACGTGTAAATATCTCGAAAGAGAGCAGATCGCCAGCTAGTTACTGTAAAGATAATGTTAGCGGATGGAAAAGAAAATTCCTTTTAACTGGATGAAAACAGAAAAATGATGTCACGCCTGCAGGCAGATATACTGTATATCTATTCTTTGAGGAAAAATAAAGATAAATGTAAATTACCTGAGTCGACCTGTGCATTAAGCTGCCAGGGAGGAAAACAATGTTTAATTTAGAGCATAGATTTGAGTTGTTTTAACCCTTGTGTTGACTTCGAGTCACATTGGCCCGTTTTAAATTTTTGTTTTATATCAGAAAATATTGGATGTAGAAATAAGCGCTGAAAATGTGTAGAAGAAAAATTTAAAAATGTAAAACGTTGGAAAAAGCAAAAACAAATAGTGAAAAAAGGCATCGCAAATGTCAGAACATTTTTTCAAGGTTGAAACGAAGACAACACAAGGCTGAAATGGGAGATTCCGCTCCTATTCAGAGAGGTCACAGTGCAGTTTCTCCCAGCAGATACAAACAGAGGTGGACTGGAATAGGTGAAGGGGAATGCCTGTTTATTCCGGAGTTGTTACAGAGGAATGTTTAGGCTGTAGGCAGTCTGCTGGTTTATTGCCTGCAGAGGACCACCACCTGCGCTCTTTACAGAGAGAGAGAGAGAGAGACACACACACACACACACACACACACACACACACACACACACACGCAGAGGCTGTGATCTAATGGGTGCCCTCTCAGCCTAAACATGCATGTGTGCTCCACTTTACCCATGCGTTTGCTGCTGGTGTTCACTTGTTATGAAAATCCAAAAGGAGTTTATTTAGTACAACCTCACGCTGGGAAGCCAAACTTTATTCAAATCCACAGTTTTACTTTTTAATTTCTAGTGGAGATGGCCAAGTTTCCAAAGATACCAAGCATGTCAGGATGCATTGGGGGGAAATGTGTGTAAAATGACGCACCAGACATCTAGAATATTAATATTTGATGGAATGATGCAGCCATAGAAACATGGAGTCTTGGGTTTGACTATTTCACTCAGTGGAAACAACATATAGCTTTGATGAGGAGCTGGAACAAGATGAGACAGAATATATACGATGCTGTCTGTCAGCACTGTGGAATAACGTGATTTCCCAATACTTAAGGGGGAATGAAAGGAGGGGAACTATATGATTCATAGAACTCATTTTAAAATATTTGATCAAGTTGCAAAACAGTACTTTTGTTTTTAACAAATGAACATCCAAGCTGTTTTGTTGATGAGGCGTAAATCACACAGCAGAGTGGTTAAATCACTCGTCACTGTTCTCGCCTTAAGTTTAATTAACTGGAAAGGTTGGGATGCTGACTTCATCCTTGCTGCTTTTGTGAAAAGTTAATTGTGTGACTGAGAGTCTGGATTATGGCTTTTGCGTGCCCGCAGCTGCACATGTGTTTGTGTATGAGGAGAGATAGAGATCAACTAAGAATACCAGATCTGATGAATCCTCCAAGTGTATCATTTGTAAAAAACTGAGGCAAATCGTGCACAATGCCATATGAATGTACCTCTTCCTAGTTGTAAGCAATGGCTTTAGAGATCAGACACAAGCCATTAACAGGAACAACTTTTGGGTTTCCAAGTTGTGAAAAGGTCCTTTGATTTATCTTTTTCTTTCAGTAGTATTGCAGTTGTAAATGTTAAAAATTCATCCAAGCAGTAGTTTACCATTTTGCAAGAATACATTTGTTTTCTTTCCTGCAGTTAGATGAGAAGATTGACATCAGTCTCATGTCTGTGTGTTAAAGGGATAGTTCTGATTGTTTTGAAGTGGGGTTGTATGAGGTACATATCCAGAGTCAGTGTGTTACCTACAATAGATGGCGGTCGCTACGCTCCCAGTTTGGAGAAGCAGACACGGAAGCTAAGCAATGTACAGCTGTGGGCGGGGCTGCCAGCAAATGGGCAAAATGTATTTTAGCCACCTAAAAAAAAAAAAAGGACGACTTAAAAAAAAATCATTATCACTTTAAGTGTAAACTATATTTAGATAATTTTCACCGTTTTATCTTGCCCTTAGACAGCCCTTTCTGACGGGGAACTGACATAATACAGGAGTTTTTGGTCTACCTCTGCCTTGATCAGTTAGTTAATTTATTATTGTGTGACTCTTGTGGTTTAAAGGGTAGGTTTGGATTCACCAATAATCAACGATAACAACAAACAAACTAACCGATCGATGCAGCGGTAGACCAACAACTCCTGTGTTTTGCGAGGTAAAATGACTATTTCTGTCAAAGGAGTCTGGTGGCTTTGAAGAGTGCATAGATAACGGCTTAGGCCCCTGTAAAAAGGACTGTCTATGGGCAAAGTAAAGTGGTGAAAATATTCTAAATATAGCGTGCAACATCGTTGTGGGCCTTTTTTTTTAGGTGGCTAAAATACGTTTTGCTGCACCAAAGTCACACAATTCCATGCTTCTCGTGCCGGCTTCTCCAAACTGGGGGCGAGCTGACCGCCATCTACTGTAGGTAGTACACTGACTATGGATAAGTATTTCATACAACCCCACTTCAAAAAATCCAAACTAACTAACTTTAAGTACGGAGCTGGAGCAAGGAGGCATTTAGCTTAGCTTTGCATAAAGACTGGAGAAAAAAACTGGAACTATTTCTTGATGAACAACAGCCAGGTGCAGTGAGAGTGTGCAGCTTCCTCAAATTTCGTCGACACAGCGCCTGCAGCTCGCGACTGTATCTGCCAACCCGTGCTATAGCTCGGGATGCTAGAGGTAGGCCTACTTGTCTGATGGAGAAATTGTTGTTCGTCAAGAGATAGTTCCAGGAACTCCCTCGAAAACAGCAAATAGTCATTAAAAATGTTTTTGTTCGTGTACAGATTACGCAAACAAGATACAACGTGGCAATTGTAGTGAGCTTCAGCCGTGTTAGTAATCATATCTTTGAACTTTGGAGAGAGCCAGGCTAGCTGTTTTCCCCCCCGTGTTTCCAGTCTTTATGCTAGTCTAGGCTAATCACGTCCCTACTCTAGCTCTGTATGGAAAACACAGACATGAGATTTCTTGTTTTGTATTCTTTTTCACAAACTGTCAAACCAACAATTGTTTTGATTAATTACATATGTTTAGACAATGATCAATGGTAGTTGGACCACTATTTAGAAGAAAAACATTAGCATTAGTTTTGTGTCATATCAGAATCACTAATATTAATGTAGGAATGTTTTGTTAATGGTCATTTTTCTGAGTTTTGGATCAGATCAGAAAAAACAACTTGTATGAGTTGTTTTGGAAGGGTAGTGTTTTGACCTTTTTAATTTGGAGAAAGTGTTTGCTCCTCTACAGGTTCAGATAGTTCTCTGCAACACTTTAGATAATGTTTTGAAGTCACTGTGTCATTATGTCGTAACAGCTATATTTATGGAAGCTAGTAACTGCAACCACCAGGTGAAAGTAACAAAACAAAAATACAACATTTCCCTATACAATGTGTCAGTTGGAGTAAATGTGCTTCTCACCTTTGCTTGTTTTTTACACACAATTATGTCAATCTAATGTTTTCTCAAATTTGAATGCTTGTGTTCTTTAGAATGAATATACAGAAATGCATAGCTGACCCTGATGTTAAGCTATAGTGCGTGGGTGTGTTGCAAACATATTGATCTCTCTGTACTCCTAGGAATGTTTTATACTTAGAAACCAAGTTTGCTTCCAACCAGAAATCTTGGAATAGTATGCTTTCTGGCACTGTGAAGCAAACAAGAGTTTGAAACAGCTTAATCTGTTGTTACAGTAACGGCATCAACAAATAATGGAATAAACACAGCGTTAAGGTAATTAAAGAGAGGTGCAGCAGCCAGGGAGAGAGGTGAAAGGTGCAAGCCGCCAAACACCCACCCCTTTCCTTAATGAATTATGGAGCTACCGCGGTGAGCCGGAGGTCACAGAAGCTAAATGGTTTCGTCAGGGCTTGTTCTGGCTCAGCATTAAGCTCACTTTTATCCCAGCAGATAACCTCTGGGCTATCATCTCTGTAATGTCGCCCGACTGCCGGCAGGATTCAAACAGTCAGAGGTTAAGCCCGAGGTGAAAAAGAAAAACTGGGGCTTTTAATTTGATGCCAATCCTCATTGGAGCTTTGACAGCTGACCAAGTAGTTGCGTGCTGTTGTAGTGTCAAACACCCTTCCCACCCCACCTCTAATTCCTAAAATTACTAATTTTAATACTTGTAAAATGCAGATGTGGGACGCAACCAAGTTTTCAGTACCCTGTCTTGAGTATTTTCCCTTATGTGAGACTGTAGTATTCCTCCACGGCATTCTTTTGACTCCTTCTGACAGCTGGAAGTACTGTACTGATTTTACATTCATTCACTCAACATTAGATAAGCTCATTACCAAACACTCAGACTGTCCAGGTCCTCTGGGGAGGTTCTCTGCATGTCAGTGCTTTTTAGTAGTTTGATTAATTGCTCCTTTGTAAGGGAATTTACACCAGTACAATATCAACTAAGGCAGGTCCTACATTATTATTACGTACTGTCTCGTTGAGGGTTCAGGCCTCTAAATCTTTTTTTTTTTTTTACGTGTATTTATTGTCTGTAATGGCAGCTACTACTATGCACCACACACTCTTGAGTCCATGACAAATTTCCCCTAGGGGACAATAAAGTATATTCTATTCTATTCTAAATCACTGCCAAATGGCTCGGGCGTTGTGCTAATTTAACAAGACTGAGGCCGTTTTCGAAGCCGCATACTCTACTAGCAGTAAGTACTGTTTTGGCCAAAATGTAGCATGTCGTATGCAATATGCAAACAAAAGCAACATTTTCAGTATGACAAAAATACCCGGACGTTGGACTAATTTGGAATAAATCTCCAGTATGCATCGGACGAGTTTACCTCGTCTACTGTGTCCCACAATGCAAATTGTTTAATTGCGCTAGAGGTAAATTCAGGGGATCTCCAGATTCATCCTCTGGGGCTAGGACATTTCCTGGCAATCCGTCTAATGACCGACATTGACATCGCTAGAGCCACGCCTCTAGAGGTGCTTAAAACAATCAAGCCAATCTGAGTTTTCTAGGCGGGATTAAGATTGTTTCCGAGACAGAAAAATGGCTGGTTATGAACGGGATTGACCCTGTTCTACAGGAAAAGTCCACTTACAAATAACTCTTAAATTGTTTTATTTCTAGAACCGTGGGAAAAAGGTAACTGCTTTGGCTCGGCAAGGAAACCCTGTCAGAACCACTAAAATGACTGTAATGTTGGACTTTACAACAACCAATAACTATTTTAATGTACATATGGATGAGTGAGTATTATATTAAGATAGACTTAAAAAATGTGAACCTATCCTTTAATGGGAATTTGGCGATGTACATATGTACATAAAGCGTAGTGGATGGTAGGTGAACAGTCAACAGTGCCCCCCTAACCAGTTAATCCGTAGAATACGGCTGTAAATGTCAACATTTTAGAAAGTTGAAGTTGATGCCACAATCCATTTCAGACATATCAGTGTTTTGTTATCCTGTAGAGCAGAACGTAACCTTTCAGCTGATCTGAAAATCTATTTCATTACTATCTCATTGTCTCCAGTTTGAGGAATTTTCATTTTCACAATAGCACTCTATCCCAGTGTCCCTATAAACCCTGTTCACAGTGCATTATGTGGATGGGAGCAATAGTGACATTGTTTCTGAGAAGACATGTTACTGTTGATCTTTATTAAATGTCTTTTTTTTTATGCAGTGAGCATCACATGTGAAATTACATCCACCTGCATCATATTGGGGTAGAGGCATAATCTAAAAACCTAGTAGATAAAACCCAAATATTATGGCTGTCTGACCCTTTAAGCCCTCGGAACACTGTATGCAATATATTCCGGCTCCCATCATTGCCCGGCCTCGATGACACTCTCACCTTGATGCTTTTTAGTAGGGCTGCAGTTATCGATTCTTTTTGTAATCGATTAATCTAGCACTTTAGCGACCGATTAATCGGATATTTTTTTTAATTTTAATTTTTTAATTTTTTTTTTTGCGTTTTTAAACAACCAAAACTAGACCTATATGTAAATATTAGTTATACTTAACCTATTTTCATTCATATGTTTGATTATAATGTCACACAGCTCTGTTACACTTATGCTATTAGATCGTTGATCAGCTGTTTCTCCTTAGAGAGAGAGAGAGAGAGAGAGATGTTTTTCTGAAGGAATAGTCAGCGCGTCAGCTCAGATCGTGGTCACCACTACGTATTTTCTTGTCTTTGATTTTGGTAGTTGTTGTGTTTGATGTAGTTTCATCGTCCATACGACTCTGTGATTTACTTTTGTCGGTCCTCTTCGTGGAACGGATGATTAAGTTAGACTCAATGTTTTCTGTTGAGATGCTAAAGCCCTGACGTCGTGCTATTATTGTGGTAAGCTAGTTTGATTTTGCAGTAGACACACTGTACAGAGTTTACGTTTGAACACTTTCTGTCGTTTCCTCCAGCCTGTCTCTTCTCTTAGCCCCTCACTATTTACGCTCTGGCATGTGTCACCAGCAGCAGACTGAGCCGCGTCTGGTGTGCGACAGTAGCGGAAACACCGTCCGTCAGCGACACAACGTTAGTAACATTGATTTAACGAAGCTTCGAGGCAAGTCATTTTGCATCGAGGATTTTTTGTAATCGAATTATTCGAGGAATCGTTTCAGCCCTACTTTTTAGTCCATTATTGGCGCACACAGCTGTATGAGTGGAAATAAAGTATTCAAGTAGATGCCAGTGGTTTGTAGCTCCCGGTGACTGATGAAAAGACTATTTACAATAATGCTCAGGTAGTGCCTCTGTGTGTATTATACTTATGGCGTTTTTCTATTACATGGTACCTGCTCGACTCGCCTCGACTCGGCACACTGTGCGTCCGTTTTCCATTGCAGATTTTAGTACCGCTTCAGCGTGGCTGGTCGTCATATGCCGGCTCGACGCACACACACCAGCGCACAAGTATAACCATCAGGCCACTTGAGCTTGTTTTACAGTTCTGTGGAGGCTCCACGCAGAGCTTTCTCCGTAGCCTATGTAAGTGGCCTGATGTTTATACTTGTGCGCTGGTGTGTGCGTCGAGCCGGCCATGTGTGTGTGTGTGTGTGTACATAGGCTACGGCAAAAGCTCTGCCTGGAGTCTCCACAGGACTGTAAACAAGCGTTAGGCGCCGCAGTAAACTGCCGTGACCTAACGCGACACACACACACAGAAGGTGTGTTGTTGTTGCCAGAAGACACATTTAGTTTATAAAGAAGCTGAAGGCAGCAAAAAATAACACAGCTGGCTAAACTATTTAAAAATCGTGGGTTTGTTCAGGACACCCCCGTCTGTCGCTTTCACGTCACCTTTTCGGCTCGCCTCAGCTCGCTTGGAACCTCGACTGAGGTGGTACTAAAAAAAGTACCTGTTAGCAGGTACCAAGTACTTTTTTTCGTAATGGAAAACCAAAAAAAGCGAGTAGAGGCGAGTCGAGCAGGTACCATGTAATGGAAAAGCGCCATTAGAGGTGTTTCTCAAATGTGGTCACCCCATGTATGTTGAGGAGGGTAAACATTGTTACATTCCTAAAGGAAGGAGTTATTGCAGGACTGTTGTATTAGACTGCAGGTGTACCAAATAAGCAGCTAAGTGTAGATTGCACTAGGGCTGTCCTCGGCTAAAGAAATTCTTATTCGACTAACACTCATACGATTTGGTCGACTAATCTATTAGTTGATTTAATCGACAGATCTGTAAAACTGAGTTTCTCCAGAAAGAACCAAGCAAAAGCACCACTTTAAATCTTCAGTTTACCAGAGATGTGCTCATACGTTTCTTGGAAATAAGTCATTAAGTATGAAAAAAGCATAAAAATAACTAAAGAAATCTTAGTCGACTTAGACCAAAATGACCGATTGGTCTGCGCCGTTTCCAGTCTGAATCCTACGTGAGAATGGCGGACTCCGCCACTAATGACAACTACTAGAGACCTAATAACAGAATGTAACCACATTGCATGGCTACTGCTGATAAAACTCAGCCATAAATAGTATAAAAAATTGTGGTGGTGGGGGGTCGGTGTTCGATACAACTACAAGGATTATAACATTAACAGCCTATCAGAAACAAGTAAGATCTATGGTCTAGTGGAATATCCACGATACAATTTGTCACAAAACAATTGCGGAACGCTGAAAAAACATCCCTCTTAACGATATGGTCTGTTATTCAGCTCTCAGTTGTTTTCTTTCTAATGAGGTGAGATAATGTTTTATCACGTTGTTGTTCTTGGCACAGTTTCTGGAGTGTCATTATCTTGAAACATGGCAGACTGCATTGCTATCAAGGAGAAAGCACTCAGAGAGCTCACAGTTCCTTCATCTACGTACGTTATTCTAAGTGTTATTTTAATTATAGAAGATGCTTATTATGCAGATCTGGGTCAACATCAAAATACACATCGGGACAGAAAATCACAGGATGTACAAAATATGCCAATTTCTTTTTCAAAGATCTTTTTTAGGCCTTAGTAGAACAGCTGAAGAGAGAGGAAATGGGAGAGAGAGAGAGGGGGGTGATGACATGCAGCAAAGGGCCTCAGGTCGGATTCGAACCTGGGTCGCTGGAGCTAGAGGCTGCCCCAAAATATGCCACTTGTTGAGTGGTAGATCATGAATAAAAAGAAAGTGAATTTGCTGTCTTGCAATGTTGAGAAATCTTTAAAAAAAACAAATTTCTTGTTCTTTGGCTCAACCGTTGAAATCTGTCGACACGTTTTTGAGATATCTTGCCAAATCAGACAAAAACAAACCAGTATTGGAAACTAGGGCTGGGAGAAAATCAGACATCACAATATTCTTGACCAAATACCTTGATGTCGATATTGCGGCGATATTCTAGGGTTAACAATTGGTGCTTTCACAAAATATTTTCATGCTTAGATTTTAGATAAATAATCATCAGTAATGTGGACATAATGTCTAAGTGGGGAAAAGGCAAATAATAGAACAGCTAGAACAGTCTGGTAAATTCAGAAAAGTACATAAAACCAGGAAAAGACAACACTTATGTCATATCACGATATTACGTTATCCAAAATCTAAGACGATATCTAGTCTCATATCACAATATTGATATAATATCAATATATTGCCCAGCCCCATTGGAGTGCAGGTAAAAATTTGACTTGAATATGTGAAATTCCTCAATCTAGCATGTTTTATGAAAACATTGATATGGGATTTAATAAGAGGCTATATTATATAAGAAGGATACTTTGTGCAGTGTAGAGAGCAGAGCAGGCACAGGGCTAATTGCCATCCTGGAGTCTGTGAAGTGGAACAACTTGTACCAAACAATTTAATGTGCTTTTGTGTGAGGTAAAGCCTCTGCGACTGCTACAACACAGGAGGACATTTTCCCCCGGCTGTGTAGCACATTTATTTTGGGAGCAGTCCAGGAGACAGCAGGGCTCCTTGGCGTGGTGAACCATGTTGGAAGAGATGAGAGTTGGGGTCTGTGCAGCAGCAGCCGACTTTGGTCTACATGAGGAAATGTCTGCTAACTGGGAGGACTGCCTTGCAACTGACTTGTGCTGCGAATGGAAATAATGCTACGTTTTTTTTTTTTTTTTTTCATTCATGACTCAGCGGCGGGAGAATGTAGGTGGCAGGGTGAAGGTAGTGGGTAGACACACCGTCAGAGCCTGTAACAGAGGTCTCGAGTTGAATTCCTGCAATAGCAAACAGTGAAGTGTTGCAGTGTCTTTGAGCAAGACCCTGTCTACCTGCTCACTGAGTCTAAAGCTAAAATTTCTAATTTTCTATTCGTGTTTTAGTAGGCATGGGCACTGAAACTCAATGCAAAGTAACAAAAGTTGAATAGGATGGATATATTTATTTTGCAGTGTAAGAAGTGAAAGTGTTGGTGGATAAATTTCACTTGCTCTCCGTGTAAAGCCAAGGGCCACATTTACACCAACGGACTTAACACACTGTTCTTATTGAGCCATTTGTTATCAACCGCCTCTGACACGTACAAGCTACTTTTTTGACATATTGTTTGTGGTAGAACAAAACGTGATAGAGATAGTTAGTTGAAATATTATAATTTTGTGTTATGTGCAGGGTGCTATAAGACATTCAGAGCTGCACATTTACTGTAACTGGACTGACCAATATTGTTTGTTAAAATCAGAGTGGAGTCCTATATTTTCCACTGTTTTTTGTAGTCACACATATTGAAATCAACAGCATAACACGAGTAGTGGATTGATTTGAGTCCAAATATTTACCTCAAGTGACTTTTGACTGTCTATATCAGGTGTCACCAACACAGTGCCCGTGGGCACCAGGTAGCCCCCAAGGACCACATGAGTAGCCCTCAGGCCTGTTCTAAAAATGAAAATTGAATATTGATATTATCTGTTTCCCACCTTGTTAAGTCATTGTTGATAATTATTGTGAGAAATCATTAACATGATCAGTGTCTTCACATAGATGACTATCATTAATCATTAATAATCATATATAACTAAAGGCAAACTGAGCAAATTTGTTATTTCAGAAGAGTGTATCAAACTGGTAGTCCTTTGTATGACTCAGTACCCATGAAGTAGCTCTCAGTTTCAAAAAGGTTGGTGACCTTTATATACTTGCTGCTATCACTATATATATATATATATACACACACACACACACACACACACACACACACACACACACACACACACACACACACACACACACACACACACACACACACACACACACACACACACACACACTACCGGTCAAAAGTTTGGGGTCACTTAGAAATTTCCATTCCACTCCATTCCAGACAGAATACCAGCTGAGATTGTTTTTTTAACAAGGGCAGCAGTTTTCAGATTACATCATGTGCTTACATAATTGCAAAATGGTTCTCCAATGTTTTCTCAGTTAGCCTTTTAAAATGATATCAGATTAGTAAACAGCATGTGCCTTTGGGACATTGGATGAATGGTTGCTGATAATGGGCAATGTAGATATTGCATTAAAGATCAGCCGCTTCTATCTACAACAGTCGAGAACCCTTTTACAATTATGTAAACACATGATGTAATCTGAAAACTGCTGCCCTGATTAAAAGCTACTTTTAGGCGGGGAGGAGGTAGAAGGATGCCGGTCGAACCTGCTAGCCTGGCTAAGGCAACTAACACACAGTTCGCCACTGCAGAGACTACTATTCACCAACGCCAGATGGATTGCACACAAAATGGATATATATATGCTACAAATACACACAGAACTGCTGCTTGATGATTATTACCGAAGCCTGGCTGAACACACTCACTCATCAGACGGCAGCTAGCAGCTAACAGGGTAGGTGAATTTAAACAATGTTTGTGTCTGTTAAGAGGAACAAAGGCACTCTTAATGATATGCCCCCAAAACTGCCGTTTTAGCTAAGTGGGAGCTCTCGGCCTTAGCTGCAGTAGCTCCATGATGCTAGCACCGATTCGGCTCGTTTTTTTCCTATCGACAGTACTCACATACTTATAGAGATCAGGATTAACGTAAAAATTGCCCGGAGTTCTCCTTTAATATTGAGAAGTAACTCTGTTATACAAATATGTCAGCCTGATTCTAATACAAACTTGTTTCAGTGTTTATCTTGAGTGTATCAGAAAGAAGACAAAACAATGCATGAGAATGGGGGGAAAAAGAATCCAACTTGAATCCAGAGACTCTTAACTGTCTGAAAAGCAACATTTTAAAGAAACAAGTGAGTGCTTGAGATAAACAATGTTTTTTTTTTTTTTTTTTTTTTTTTTGTTCTGTCTGCAGTTGTATACATCTGCGGGCCCCTGCGGACTTTCCTGAACATCATGAAACTGTTTCAGAGCGAGATCCAGGACCCAGAAAACTACGCCATTTTCTATCTGGACGTGTTTGCGGAGAGCTTGGCCGATCACAAACCGTGGCAGGACTCCGACTCTGACGGGGCCGATCTCATCAAGGTCTTTAAGGTACAATGAACTCCGAACACACACATTTATTTGTTGAATGTGGACTGTCACAGTTTCACACACTTAGTAATTGGAGGCAGGAAATAATACAAGAACCAAAACCACCATTTGGCATGAGAAATGGAGGTCTCTGACAACACACATTTTATTCACTGTTTCTGTTCGGTTTTCACTCTAAATTCTATAATCTTTATCAGGCTCTACTTACAGAGTAACACTGAATGAAGTCCTCAACTCCAGCTGAACAACTGACAGTTGCTCTAAAGACTTTCAGAATCAATTGTTTCTGATTAATTATCATTTGTTCCAAATCAAAATCAGCGGGAGCTTTTATGATAATGACACACACACACACACACACACACACACACACACACACACACACACACTCTCTAACTGATGATCTTTGGATGCTACATAATTTCTGCCAATGGGTGGGTAAATTGAGACTCCCAGAGGACTAGGACCCCTCAATCCTTTTGACCACATTAAGGCTTGAAATTCTTGCTCGACTTTAATGAATGGGAGGATGTGTTTTCACAGGAAGCCATTTAGCCCTACAAATTAGTGCACTGAGACATAAGATAGTGGGCACGGATGTGTCGCCCGTCTAATTTATCTCCCTAAATGTCACACTGGCTTCTCTTAATTCTCTTTAATTCAGTGCTCACAGAGTCTTGATGGAGAGCGGCTTTCTGAATATAAATCTAGCATTATCTTAAATTGATTATGGAATTTTCTGTCATAATGGACTCAACATATGCTCGCCTTAAAATGCTTAAAGCAGTTGAAACATTTCCATTTCCATTAAGAATTTAATGGAAAGTAATGCCTTCTTTTGCTTTCCATTTGCAGACTTAAAGGTGATTTAATGTTAATGCATAACCCCTTACATATCCTCCACGTGACACACGTAACTATATAGATCAGGCCCGGCGAGTTAACTCGACCGTCCGAGACAGGCAGACACACAGCTGACAACCTGCAGGTGGAGGCGCTGGAGACAGACTCGGACATACACGCCGCGGGCCGCTGTGGACTTGTGTCAGTCCTGCAAGCAGTTTCAGGAAAGTGGCTACATGTGTCCGACAATGCACAGAACATTAACCGGTACAAGCCTACAGCTGTCCGTGGACACAGAGTGTGGAAAGTGTGTCAGAGCCTCCCGGACAGGTGAACTGAAACTCCTTTTCCTGCTTGTCGGTCAACGGTTAATGATCGGTAAACATTTCATTTCACTGTGCTTTCTTTGCCACTTACTAGCTAATTAATTAGCCTGATTTAAATGCTAGCTATCAGTAAATAGATAGTAGTGGCTGGTGTGTGGTGTGTGCGCCAGTGTTTGTGTGTGTGCGGGTGTCGGCCGACCCCGCATTTGCCGACTGGCGAGTGTTCATTTCGGACCCTGCACATGCGGTAGAATGTTTTTAAATAGAAAGTAGGCCTATCAACAGAAATAAATTATCCAAATTATTGTCATGGGAAAAATACGTTGATTACAGCTTCAGAATTTTCATGTTAATACATTTTCGATTAATCGTCCAGCCCTAGACCCTATTAGGCTTAATATTTGCCCTACTGTTATTGTAATTTAATTTGTTCAGTCAAAGCACATTAAAACAACATTTTGGGGATGGACACTTTTACTCATTGTATTTGCAGCTAAAGTAAAGTATTCTTCTATTCATAATAATGAAAATGTTTACAAAAAGCTACTTTAATGAGCCAGAATTTATTTCAAGAAGAAAGCAATTTAAAGTTTGGAGACTGAAAATGTCACGACTAGTTAAAGTGATGTTTTGCAGTGTTCAAACCATAAATAGGTATGAAACCGCTTCAGCATCAAACACAGTTATCTCATTATCTGTTCATCTCATGTGAACTGCTCCTGACCTTGGCTGCAGATCAAAATTTTGGCTCACATTTAGCTGATTTTGCAAGGCGTTAATTTGTCTGCGAGCCATAACAGGGCTCATTATGGCTTCCCTATGAGCAATAATTGCTTGTGGAAGTTTGTGGTAGGGTTCAAATACTGCAACTGTTGTAACATGGAAAACTACAGCCCTTCTAGTTAGCCAGAGGACTTCCTAGAAATGTCTAAAACTTGTTTTTGTGACAGCAGTATATCGACAGAATCAAAGGTCGCTTGAGGCAAATATTTTTCTGGCGGAAAATTAGATTTCTCCATCCAAACACTTGAACAAATGTTAAATGTCTGTCTCTGCTCATGTGTGGTGTTACAGCAATTTGTAACCATTTTCAAATCAAAGATCATGATGATGGTTCCCTCTCCGGGAACCATCACCTTATCGTGGTGGAGAGGTTTGTGCGTCCCTATGAACCTGGGGGATGTGTTGTCTGGAGCTTTGTGCTCCTGGTAGGGTCTCCCAAGGCAAAGTGGTCTCAGGTGAGGGGCCAGACAAAGAATGGTTCACAAACCCTATGAATAACCAAGGTAGAGATGGAGTGACCCTGCCCGGAGGAAGCCCGGGGCCCCCGTCTGGAGCCAGGCCCAGACGGAGGGCTCGTTGGCGAGCGTCTGGTGGCCGGGTTTGCCACGGAGCCCGGTCGGGCACAGCCCGAAAAAGCTACGTGGCATCCATCTCTCCAGCCCATGGGCCCACCACCTGTGGGAGGAACCGTTGGGGTCGGGTGCGCTGCCACACGGGTGGCAGTGAAGGTCAGGGGCTTCGACGGACCAGACCCGGGCAGCAGACGCTGTCTCTGGGGACGTGGAATGTCACCTCTCTGTGGGGGAAGGAGCCGGAACTGGTGCGGGAGGTGGAGCGCTACCGGTTAGATCTGGTGGGGCTTACCTCTACGCACAGTCTCGGTTCTGGAACCGTACTCCTGGATAGGGGTTGGACTCTTTTCTTCTCCGGAGTTGCCCAGGGTGTGAGGCGCCGGGCGGGTGTGGGGATACTCACAAGCCCCTGGTTGAGCGCCGCTACGTTGGAGTTTACCCCGGTGGACGAGAGGGTCGCCTCCCTACGCCTGAGGCTAGTGGGGGGGAAAACTCTGACTCTTGTTTGTGCATATGCACCAAACAAGAGTTCGGAGTATTCGGCCTTCTTGGAGACCTTGAGTGGAGTCCTGTATGGGGCTCCAGTGGGAGAGTCCATCGTTCTGCTGGGGGACTTCAACGCGCACGTGGGCAATGATGGAGACACATGGAGAGGCGTGATTGGGAGGAACGGCCTCCCTGATCTAAACCAGAGTGGTTGTTTGTTGTTGGATTTCTGTGCTAGTCATGGATTGTCTATAACGAACACCATGTTCGAACATAGGGATGCTCATAAGTGTACCTGGTACCAGAGCACCCTAGGCCAAAAGTCAATGATCGATTTTATAATTGTTTCATCTGATCTGAGGCCGTATGTTTTGGACACTCGGGTGAAGAGAGGGGCGGAGCTGTCAACCGATCACCATCTGGTGGTGAGTTGGGTCAGGGGGTGGGGGAAGACTCTGGACAGACCTGGTAAGCCCAAACGGGTAGTGCGGGTAAACTGGGAACGTCTGGAGGAGGCCCCTGTCCGACAGACTTTCAACTCACACCTCCGGCGGAGCTTTTCGTGCATCCCTGTGGAGGCTGGGGGCATTGAACCCGAGTGGACAATGTTCAAAGTTTCCATTGCTGAAGCTGCGGCGAAGAGCTGTGGTCTTAGGGTCTTAGGTGCCTCAAGGGGCGGTAACCCACGAACACCGTGGTGGACACCGGTGGTCAGGGAAGCCGTCCGACTGAAGAAGGAGTCTTTCCGGGACATGTTATCCCGGAGGACTCCGGAGGCAGTTGCAAGGTACCGAAGGGCCCGAAGGGCTGCAGCCTCTGCCGTGAAAGAGGCAAAGCAGCGGGTGTGGGAGAAGTTCGGAGAAGACATGGAGAAGGACTTTCGGTCGGCACCAAGGTGCTTCTGGAAAACCATTCGCCACCTCAGGAGGGGGAAGCGGGGAACCATCCAAGCTGTGTACAGTAAGAATGGGACGCTGTTGACCTCAACTGAGGAGGTAATAGGGCAGTGGAAGGAGCACTTTGAGGAACTCCTAAATCCGACTAATACGCCCTCTATGGTAGTGGCAGAGCTGGAGGATGATGGGGGATTGTCGTCAATTTCCCTGGTGGAAGTTGCTGAGGTAGTTAAACAACTCCACAGTGGCAAAGCCCCAGGGATTGATGAGATCCGTCCGGAAATGCTTAAAGCTCTGGGTGTGGAGGGGTTGTCTTGGTTGACACGCCTCTTCAACATTGCGTGGAAGTCTGGGACGGTGCCTAAGGAGTGGCAGACCGGGGTGGTGGTTCCCCTTTTCAAAAAGGGGGACCAGAGGGTGTGTGCCAATTACAGGGGTATCACACTTCTCAGCCTCCCCGGTAAAGTCTACTCCAAGGTGCTGGAAAGGAGGGCTCGGTCGATAGTCGAACCTCAGGTTGAAGAGGAACAATGCGGATTCCGTCCTGGTCGTGGAACAACGGACCAGCTCTTTACTCTCGCACGGATCCTGGAGGGAGCCTGGGAGTATGCCCAACCGGTCTACATGTGCTTTGTGGATCTGAAGAAGGCGTATGACTGGGTACCCCGGGAGATACTGTGGGAGGTGCTGCGGGAGTATGGGGTGAGGGGGTCCCTTCTCAGGGCCATCCAATCTTTGTACGACCAAAGCGAGAGCTGTGTCCGTGTTCTCGGCAGTAAGTCGGACTCGTTTCAGGTGAAAGTTGGCCTCCTCCAGGGCTGCGCTTTGTCACCAATCCTGTTTGTAGTATTTATGGACAGGATATCGAGGCGTAGTCGGGGTGGAGAGGGGTTGCAGTTCGGTGGGCTGGGGATCTCATCGCTGCTTTTTGCAGATGATGTGGTCCTGATGGCATCATCGGCCTGTGACCTTCAGCGCTCACTGGATCGGTTCGCGGCCGAGTGTGAAGCGGCTGGGATGAGGATCAGCACCTCTAAATCGGAGGCCATGGTTCTCAACAGGAAACCGATGGAGTGCCTTCTCCAGGTAGGGAATGAGTCCTTACCCCAAGTGAAGGAGTTCAAGTACCTTGGGGTCTTGTTCGCGAGTGAGGGGACAATGGAGCGGGAGATTGGCCGGAGAATCGGTACAGCGGGTGCGGTATTACAGTCAATTTATCGCACCGTTGTGACGAAAAGAGAGCTGAGCCAGAAGGCAAAGCTCTCAATCTACCGGTCAGTTTTCCTTCCTACCCTCACCTATGGTCATGAAGGCTGGGTCATGACCGAAAGAACAAGATCCAGGGTACAAGCGGCCGAAATGGGTTTCCTCAGGAGGGTGGCTGGCGTCTCCCTTAGAGATAGGGTGAGAAGCTCAGTCATCCGTGAGGAGCTCAGAGTAGAGCCGCTGCTCCTTCACGTTGAAAGGAGCCAGTTGAGGTGGTTCGGGCATCTTGTAAGGATGCCCCCTGGGCGCCTCCCTAGGGAGGTGTTCCAGGCACGTCCAGCTGGGAGGAGGCCTCGGGAAGACCCAGGACAAGGTGGAGGGATTATATCTCTAACCTGGCCTGGGAACGCCTCGGGATCCCCCAGTCGGAGCTGGTTAATGTTGCTCGAGAAAGGGAAGTTTGGGGTCCCCTGCTGGAGCTGCTACCCCCGCGACCCGATACCGGATAAGCGGACGAAGATGGATGGATGGATGAAAGAAGTCACTTTATGTTTTTTTCAGTATAACAATAGCAAGGGTTTGATTTAATCAATACCCCCTTTAATCACTTGCTTTAAGTTTGAAAATACATTTTTATTATTGATGTTTTGATTCATTTTGAGAATCAAAACAAACTGAAAAGTTATTTCTTTCTCCTCTTTAGACTTATAAGGTAGTATACTGCCAAAATAATACTAATTAGTCATAACAAGTGATTTCAGGTAATATTGGATGTGAAAATCATAAATCTAATCTTAAAAATGTTGGAAAAAATGTTTGCCAGTGGAGTGGTTTAATGCAAATCAACTTATTGAAAGAATTTTGTACAATTAAATGTAATTATAGGCCCACTTGATGGCATGCATTACATTGTCTTGTTTAAAAGGAAACATTTAAAAAAGGACCAGATGTTTGTGTGGTTTTAATATTATTTGTAATTTATCTTTGCTGATGACATTACAAAGCACCAGTATCCATTAACCACAGTCAAATGTCTACTTTAAATCAGATGATTAAACAAATATTTAAAAAATATTTTCTTTTGAGATTGCAAAACAGCCCAAGATTGTCTGTTATAGCTTTGGTTAGACAGCATGCTAACTTCTGATTTAGCATTGATCCTCAAGTGGAAACAATGAAATACAATATCCGTAACACTGGTACTGTATATTTATTGAAATAGAAGCTCTTTTACTGACACTTATTTTATAGTTTACTATATATTATTTATATATATTATGGTACATTTTAGGTTTCATTTTCAGTGACATTCATTCCTAGAAATATCTAGGAAGAGTTAATGTTAAAGGGAAATTGCATTGGAAACAGACAATTGGGTGGTTTTGGCTTACTACTTAATATTTGCTGACCTTATTATTTTGTACAAATGTAGGTTGTTACAGAGCACAGGTGTTGTCATTTACATACCATATCGTTTTTTTTTTTTTTTTTTTCGGATGTCAGATGATGCAGAAAATATGCTAAAGTTAGTTGGGGTCACAAAACGTTAAGAGCGCAGGAGTGACTGTTAGCTTTGGAAACCGTTAGCCGGTAAGCCTGTTAGCTGCTTAGTCAGTTAGCAGTTTCTGAATCTCGACCGCAAACAACTAAACGGTGTAAGTGACGATGCTTAGAGTGTGTAGCTTGAGATTTGATATGCTGAAATACAAAATTGCCACAGAGCAAGTTTATCAGTTTGCAGTTTTAGCATTTTTGTCTGCTAAAACCAAGACAAAACAGAGATAGCTAATGTTACAGCATTTCGATCATTACTCCATAAGCATCATTTTAAAATAATTAAAAAAATTAAGGATGAAAACGAGACCAAATAACGTGCTAGATAGCAATTTTATATTAAAGCTTTTTTTTATGTTTTTCCCTCTCTATGTCTCCTCCAGTCTGTTTTCGTCATAACGTACCGGCCTCCTGATAATCCAGAGTACAAAGACTTCCAGAGAAGGCTCCATGCCAGAGCTCAGAAGGAGTTCGGTGTGCATTTGTTACCATCCTTGGTAAGTTACAGCCTATGAAAACAGCATGCGTTCTCAGCAGCATTATGACCTCTTTAATCTTTTATAAGATATTCTGTGCAGAAAAATCCCCACTGTGCTGTGTAATTGCCATCAATTAATGATTGAAGATGAGTGATGATGTTAGCAATTAATATGTTTTTGTATTTTTTTTGTTTTACTGCTTACATCTCAGATATTACGTTTGGGAGTTTCCCCAAAAAGTACGTTAGAGTGTACTTTGCAAAGATATAGGGTATTTAGTGTTTTGGCACTTTCATTTTTATCATTTCAGAAAAGCAGGCTTTTAAATGTTGGCTGAAGGATGGGCATTTCTTCATTATGGTCCTTTAATCAAAATTGGGTGTATTTAAAAAAAATCCCATTGTTGCTGGTTGTTCAGAATGACGTCTCTCTACTTGTAGATGGACTACATTGCCGGCAGCTTCTATGATGGTTTTGTGCTGTACGCAATGGCTTTGGGGGAGACGCTGGCAGAGGGTGGAGCCCAGAACGACGGAATCAACATCACGATGAGGACACAGAAACGCCAATTCTGGGGTGAGCAAATGTGGTCAAATTGTAGGAACGGCTTCATACATTAGAGTAGGTTTTCAAAGATAAATGTTTGACTGTGACAACCTGTTACATTTTTTACGGTTTTACGTACAGTCTGCTAAATTTTTGGTTTTGACGTGTGTGTCACACTCATTCAACATGGATATACTTGTATGTAGTCCTGCATTGCCAGACTTTCCTCCACAGTGCTGCAGAGGAGGGTCCGGCAAGTCCACACAACATTCTGGGATGGGAGAAAAACATGCTCTGGTTTTTTGGCATTTCTTTAAACCAATCACAATCGTCTTGGGCGGCGCTAAGCGCCAGACGGAGCAACGGTGGCTCTGCAAAATAGCCTCGGGAAGGATCTTGTTTTAGTGGAACATGTGTACGTTCAAAGGTTGTTTTAGTTGTTTAAGAAAACTCAGATTGGACAGATAGTCTAGCAAGCTGTCTGGATTTACCTTGCAGAGATCTGAGGAGCAGTTAACCATAGTCCTCAGAAATCGTCCGGAATTTAGAATGCCAACACAAAGAAAGTGGGAAGTAACAGACATCAGACCGAAAATAAGGGACATTCTAGGAATCACCTGAACAATCCCAGTAAAGAAACGTCTCTGATTTGACTAACTTGTACGCAACCTCATGCAAAATGTGAACTTGCCATTGATAAATCTGTAAATGCAAGTCATTGTAAAGCCATGGCTGCATCTCAGATAACAGGGAACAGTGCTCTCCAATAAACATGGTGTGAGGCCAAATGAACGTCCCAGCTGTTTGTTATAGAGCTCAACAGTGTGGTTCCGGAGGTGCAAAATCCCATTAATTTTGTCCGTAAGGATTTTGATTATTAGCCATAATGTCTAAACCATCCAATGTAGACTTACCACAAGCTACGAGATTGTGGAACAACAGTTCGTGCCCCTGTAGAAGCCACAGGTCCATATAAAATCAACCTTGTTTTAAGAAAAACATGTTTTATTTACAAAGCCGTGCCCACTGTTACCATGGCAAGATTTACCGCACCCACAAACGGCTAGTGAGCTGGGTCAAGCTGCTACCACTGAGGTCTATGATCATTTATGTACACAGTCTTCTACCTTTGCCTTTTTCCCAGGCTTAAAACTCTTTATATAAGCATTTTCTGGAATGTCAACGGAGCAATTGAATGGAGAAAGTCACGTCCAGAACCACAACAGTTTAAAAAGTGGGCGGTCACTGTCGAGCTCTTTTGGAAGGCACCATTGAACCCAAAATGTGATTAAAATATAGCCTTTCAACACAATAATTATATTGTTTTCAGCTATCACACAACACTCCAGTTAATTGTCCATTTGATGCCTGATGTGGGTGCTCACATACTTCCTTGTTTACTTTGCCGGCTGTCAGATCTGCGCTCACATCATATTGGAAGAAGCAGAACAATGGGATGTTGTTCTTTAGATAATAAGTGTTGATGAGGGTTGTTTCGCTCAGCATGATTGGAAAAAGCAAGGAAAATAAGGCCCATGTTGAAAATAATAATGGAAACTTTCACTTCATTATTGTGCATGTTTTGACAATGTTACCTGGTTCGACGGGAGCAAAAGCTTTTTCAAATACCCTATACTGGCTCAGAAAATGCATTTCTTTCTACTAAGAGGTCACTTTCCAACTATTTTTCAACCTTTACTACAGTGATCAGCAGTTGGAGACCAGTAAAATGCACATGTCATCTTAAACAAAACTAAATGACACAGGCAGTACATAATACCAGTATAGCAAAAGTACTGTACTGATAGGGAGGGACAACAATTGCAAGTTTATGATGCAAACAATTGAAGAAGTAGAGAAAGACTTTAAATGGGAGCAGATGTAATGAGCGCTTCTCAGTTTGTAGAAGGACCATATATGACATTGAATCAGACCCTTGATGTGAATATTGTTTGTGTTTTTAGGAGTGACGGGACTTGTCACCACCGACCACAAAAATGCCAGGGATATTGACGTCAACCTTTGGGCCATGACCAACCAGGAGACAGGAGAGTACGGGGTAAGTCATGCTTTTACTCCTACCGTCGTTAATGTGCTTTGTGTTTAATGTGTCTGTGATCTTAAACAGAGTTGTATATGAGGGAGGGGTTGTAGATGAACTGACATCTGGATTATTCCTTTAAAGCCCCTGTGTAATGTGAAAAGATTGGGAAGATTTGTTTTTAAACAGGAGGTTTGGCAGAGGATTTAATGTCGAGATGGAATAGATTTAAAGAGCAGAAGTCAACGAGTCTAAGGCCGCCCAGTAAACACTGATATTAGCTCAAATAGAATGAAGGTAAAGAGCAGAGAGGTCAGCTGAGAGGGCCAAAATCTCTGCTAACACTTTATTGGACAGGATTTTCATAAATGCAATGAGTGCGATAATAGTCATTGACAAAATGTTGGACATTTTGCAGGAAAATGATGCGTTTGGACTGTGATGACAGATAGTGGAACAACGCACCCAGGGGCACACAGATTGTCACGGAGAGCTGCAGCAGTGCATAAGCAGATTTGGAACAGAGGCATTTTTGTTGGGCATGGACTGGGCTGATAAGCAAATGAGCAGGGACTCATTCAACCTTTTTATTACATACCTTGTTATTTTAGGGATGTTAATAATTAACCGTTGAAACCGTTAACCGACAATTAGAATTTTGACCAATGGGGGCCTTGGTAGCTCACCTGGTAGAGCGGGTGCCCATATGCAGAGGCACAGTCTTCAACGCAGCGGCTCGGGGTTCGAGTCCGACTTACTGCCATTTTCTGCATGTCTTCCCCCTCTCTCTTCCCCCCTTCCTGTCTACAGCTGTCCTGTCTATTAAAGGCTAAAATGCCCCAAAAAACCGATTCATGCTAATTATATAATCAAACTTAATGAATACTATTATCAGTTAATTTATTAATTAGTTAACTAGTAGATACTAGTGCAAGTTAGCAAGTTGCGTTTTAAGATGCTCTTTTTTTCTGCTAAGTTTGTGGCTGTCTGCTGGGCGGTGCTCAGAGTGGGGGGGCTACGTGACACATGCCACTATATCGATGAGGACTGGCGGGTTAAATTGTCCGTCCTTCACAGCGTTCTGCTGCCAGCCAGACAAACAGCTGACAACCTTTCAGTGGATGCGGTGGAGACCGGCTCGGACATACGCACGGAAACACAAGCAGTTTCAGAGAAGTGTGTCCACGACAATGCACGGAACATTGTGGCTGCATGTCCGGTTCAAGTCTAAAAACAATATTATTAAACAAAAATGTAAAAAAATAAAATAAAACGCTATTAAATCTATCTCCTACCTGCCAGTTTCTGTACGTCCGAGCGTCCTGGGTGAACATGGGACTCTGTTGCTTGTCGATTAACGGTCGGTGATTGGTTAACAAGGGTCGCCTATCTACTGTTGGGTATCTAATTAAGACATAAAACAACCTTTTTTCATTATTCAATAGAGGTCAGAGTTTCTATGTTAAATGCAGTCTAAAAGTGGGAAAGATTTTGATTATGTCAAGGACCAGGTAAAAGACTACAAATCTTGTAGGGCATTAGATGCCAGCTGCATTGTTTAAGTACTAATATCTATTAACATAAAAACATAAAACATGTCTCCTATAAAAAGTGTTTGTTGTCAACTGTCACACGAGGGAACCATTTGATACAAACCAAAGGACTCATTCATGAATCAGTTTCAGTCTTATTATGTAGAGCAGTTGACACAAAATGATGATATTGAATGAAAACAATGCAGGGCAAATTCAAGTCATGTGTCTCTAATTACTCGAAAGAGAATTTAAAACTAAATTCTTTTCAGAATATGTGGATTTTAAAAACCTTAGCCATTGCTTGTCTTTGGTTGATGCAATGAAAGCAAATGGATATTACTATCTGGGACATATTCTGGGGTCCTGACTTCTCTAATGATAAGATGGATAAAACCTCAAATTTCCCTCACAGTGCGATGAAAATATTTGTGTATGTTGCGCTGTGCAAACACTGTTGGGAACTGCTGCAGTGTGTATTTTTTTTTCTCTGGGGTAGAAGAAGTGGGTTAGCTCGATTTGACTTCAGTTAGAATTTCATAGCGGTCCTCAGAGGCTGTCAGCGTGACTTCCTGCTCTCATTTAGCTTTGGCTTTTAATTGGTCCATTTATACGGCCCATTGACCCAGGAGCCAGCAGCCTGGTTGAAAACATCACAGGTCAGTTTCAGCTTTCAGAATCTCAGACTGCGGAATATAATAACATAGAATATCAATATCAAAATGACTCAGGCTGATTCATTTTAATGTAAATGGTAAATGATATACATTGTATGTATCATGTTCCTGTTCAAGCTGTATATCTTGCATCCCTTTTCAATTGACATTGCTATAAACAACTGAAATAGAAAAAAAAAAGTTTGAAAACTTGACTCTGGCTTTTCATAGTTAATAACAGGATTACCAGAAGAAAATATTACTTAAATGTGGTGTTGTTCCACAATAGCTGTACAGGTGTTTTATACATCTGTACACATAGTAATATGATCTTACTGTAAATTCTGTTTACAACGCTTATTTTTGTGAGGACAGGAATTAACCTACAAAAATAGGAAAATACACTATATGGCCAAAAGTGTCCTGTCCACATACCTCGCCTGACCAATAGTGAGTCAATCACAGCTTTAATTTATGATGTCTCACCCTGTTTTTATAGGATCAAATAACTAATAAAAAAACCACCTTATCAGAAAAATGAGCAGTTGAACAAACATCAGCTTGAGAAGAACTACCTAAAATGATAACATTTATTTGAAGTGTACTTCGATTTTTTTAGTTTGGCCCATGTCCTATCCGCTAGTCTATATCGACAACGTTTCATTTCCGGGATTTTTCAGGTGCCGCCGGAAATTCCGCCGGATGTCCGTCACCTTCCGCTTTCTTTGTGTTTCTGAGGACTATGGTTAACTGCTCCTCAGATCTCTGCAGAGTAAATCCAGACAGCTAGCTAGACTATCTGTCCAATCTGAGTTTTCTGTTGCACGACTAAAACAACCTTTGAATGTACACATGTTCCACCAAAACAAGTTCCTTCCTGAGACTATTTAAGCGCCACCCAAGACGATTGTGATTGGTTTAAAAGAAATGCTAATAAACCAGAGCATGTTGTTCTCCCAACACAGAATGCTGTGTGGACTAGCCAGACCCTCCTCGCAGCGCTGTGGAGGAAGGTCTGGCAAATTTGCTAACTTGAAGGGGGTGGGATTTATGACCTATACTGCTACCAGTGGGCAATCAAGATGTTTTGGCTTCACTTATACAGTCTATGTATCAATCCCTGGTTATAATCTATTCACATGGCAATGGTTGCTGTTACTGTAGCTTGGTCAGGACCTCTTGGCATCACTCTGGGACTACCAATGTAAATTCAAACAAAGTTTAGTTGATAAAGAACCAGTTAAGAACGTCACATGAGAAAGTAAACTTGAGTAGCCTACGTGATTTAAAAAAATTCTACGTTGACCTGGTTTTTACACGGGACACAAACACCGGTCTCCCGGGTGTAAGTCCTTTGCGACCTACCTCCTTAAATGGAGTTACGCTCTTTATACTATTTCCTACCATTGTCGCTCCAACATGGCATCATGACTTTGCGTAAACATGCACGCCACTTTCTTAAAGTCAAGTGGCGTGTTATCTGTACGCATTTTGAGCTATCCACGTGTATGTCTACGCTGTATACAGCGGATGTAAACATACACACCACGTGGCGTCGCCACGTCACACGCTTAGCAAAACAATAAATGGTTGAGTTTAGGAAAAGAACATTAGGAAGGCTTTATTAAAAAAACGGTTGATAAACGCCACACATGATCCTGGCTCTCCTGGGTGAAAGTCCTGTGTTTTACTCATCAGCCACCCCAACCAACCTCCCTTTGCGGACCTCCGTCCTTTCATAGTACTCGCTACGGCAATAATTCACATGTAATGTAGGTCAATGGAGGCCAAACGGCGTTGACAAACACGCTAAAAAACGATTATGCGTCTTGATAACACGCAAAAACGGCATACAAATTGGCGTGTCATACATACGCCACTTTGTGAGATCAGTCTGGTCACTCTTCACAGCATCTTACAGCTTCGCTGCCACGGTCGAGCAGTTGCTCTAAGCTTCTACTACTTCTACAACTAGGAAGTAGAATAGGGTCCTACCGCCTCACCTCTATGGCAGTGATAAACATTTGATGGCCCATTCACTCGGCTGATAACATTTGAAGCGAGTGGTATATTCCATGTTTTCAAAATATATTTACATTTTATGTATTCCTTGATGTACTCTCAATATATATATATATATATATATATATATATATATATATATATATATATATATATATATATATATATATATATATATATATTTTAGCTGCAGAAGAAATAAGCAAAACTGTCCATCTGTCTGTCTATCTCAGCTTGCAGGCTTCAGGTTGAGTCTGGAGGTTTGAAGAGTGAACACAAAATAGGGTCGTACTGCAGCTATTTCAGACGGCGCTCCCTCTGCCCCTTCACCCATCACATTCTGCATTGTTTTGATGACCCTCTGTCTCTCAGCCTGCAGGTTTTAGCAGAGGGGCTGGGAGCATGGGTGGAAAACATAAAAAGTCCTCTGGCTAGTCAGAAACACAGGGCTCGTGTTTCACAGCAGGACAACAGATGCTGCTCATTTGGGTGCACACACACACACACACACACACACACACACACACACACACACACACACAAAAATGACATCAACAAATCACTACGATTTTGTATCACTTCTAGTCATTTATAGACAGTAGAGATTACAGCTAAAGAGTTGGAAAGAAGATTAATGCCAACCTTACACCAAACGACTTTTCAAGTGATTCCACTGTTGCTGACTAATTTCCGGAATGAAATTATGAGAGTCTTGCTAGAGTTGGGGCTCATTTGGTGTCAGGTGGTCAGAAAACCAAGTCCGAGCTGTCTTAAGTTCATTCCGACAAAATTAAACATGTTTGATATTATCGTAAGTTTTATGTCTCGGTTCTACAGTGTTTCCCACAGATTAGAAAGTAATTTGTGGTGGGTGGGGTGTGGGGATAAAAAACTTAGGACACGCTGTTGGATTCTGTCCTCCTCTCCTACTCTTTCTTCTATGCCTTACAAATCTATCTCTTTCTCTCCCAGTGACCCTGTCTTTCTGCTTGAGCAGCACTGGTTGAAGCCTGAAAATATTGTAAACAAATTAATAACATAACTCCACTGGTCGGACTGTTCAGCTCTGTTTCAGACCGATACCTCCGGGTCAGGCTGGTCCTCATCCTCAACACGTGCCTTTTTCAGTCGCGGAAATTACTTTTCAATTCTCATCTGGATTGAAGCAGCAAACATTCAGTCTAAGAGTAAAAAAAATGACATAACATTATTTATAATAAGTTTATTTGATTCACAGCTGCTACATATAGTGTTTTGACCTAGACAACCCAACTGCATTTTACCCCGAACTTGCGACTACTTAACCTTCTAAAACGGGCGCAATCGCTTGTTTGCTAAGAGTTGGGTCGGGACTCCAACATTAACACACTGACAACATTGTATTCAGAATATAAAACATGTGTTATAGCACTTTTTAATTTGTGATTGTGTAAAGGTGTTCACGAGATACCAACCTTTCGTGAACTTGCGATTTTTGACTTCAAAGTCTTTTCAGAGTCTTCTAGTGTATGGTAGCTAAGAGCCGACAGCCATGCTAACAGTGTTGAAACCGACATATACAGTATGATATGAGGTAGTGGGACAGCGGCTAGCCTGGAGGTGACATCTGCACTCGCTCTATGGTTGCGCAAGACATGATTAACGATGTCATCAACATTGTTCTTAACAATAAATGGACAGAATTAAAGACTGCTATAGGACCACGCTGTGAAGTGAGCTTACATCAGGCTCCAGGTGTCTTTATTTTCATCCATTTAAAGTGAGCTATTTCCTCTGTGTTTGCAGGTTGTTGCGTACTACAATGGAACCACCAAAGACATAATTTGGTCCCAGACAGAGAAGATCCACTGGCCCAACGGGGGCCCACCGCTGGATAACCCCCCCTGTGTGTTTTCCACCGACGACCCCTCCTGCAATGATGGTATGACAACTTTGCCTACAGATGATTATACCTGTTTCTGGAGTGAAACGAGCTACAGAAGTTTGATTAATGGACACACTGATTTCAGGAAATTGCATGAAAAGAATTATGAGGTTCATGCACAGCATTATCCCCCACTTAATGACAGATTTCTTCTCTTGACTGAGACTAAGATTGAATCGCTCATCAGATGGATATTACAGTGCACCAATGCTTTGTTTATATTATCACTGTCACCTCTACAGGGCCTGTGATACTTTCATTGATGCTGTGATGATAAATGGTGTTGTTTGTCTTCAATTTCATCCCAAATGTGAAAGCATGAAGTGAAAGAGCAAATGTAAACGTGCAATATTTGCTCGATTAACAAGCAGTGTGAAAGATAAGTGCTGGAAATGTTTTTTTGTTGTACAAATAAGTTCAGAGGGAATTGTCACATATGATGAACTGAGGAGGAAAACCACTGCAATTATAAATGTATTTAGGTGTGAAGGAGGGATAATGGGTGGAGGAGCAATACATCTGACTCAACTGTCACAAATCTAAAGCCATCCGCAAATAATTTACAGAGTTTAGAGTCTGAAAGAGTCTGGCTCCAGCTGTGTAAATACTGCGGAAGAAATCAATCATCTTATCTTGGAACGAACGCAAACAAGTGTATTCTAAAAAGTTGAACTATTAATGGTTTACTGTATTTGCAGGTAAGAGAACACAAACACAAAAGCCATTTTTAATCTATGATGATGATGATCTACAGTATGATGGCAGCTACATTGTCACAAAATCTGCTCATAGTGAACCTGCTGAATAATAAGGTCTCCAATTCAGAATCAGAATACTTTATTGATCACCTCAGGGAAAAGTATTTAATTGCAGTTGCTCACAGTCACATTCAAGGTAAAATAAGTGTAAGAAAAAAGCAAGTCAATAAGTGTATATAGTAAATAAGGAACATATTTACAATGAGACATAAATAAAAATAAAAACGTAAAAGTAAGTGAGATTAGGTTACAAGTCAGATTAGGTTAAAAAGATTGTTTCTGATTGTCCAGTCTCCTAAAAATTAGGTTCCCATACAGCTAAACTGCATTCTCAATTACGTTTAGAGGGAAATATATTTTTCCCAAAATTACGTTTGTTTCAAAATGTCCTCGTACCTGCGACAGGCGCACGTTGTGAAACAGTCGCATTGTAAACATGTGGTTGGCGTTGTGAATTAAAGGGAAACTACTTAGTTAGGGTAGGAATACCAGAGTAAGCGAATCAGATTCAGAGTAAGGCAGCGTAGAACTGGACATCCTAGGAAACGCAAATTTGCCTCCGGGAGACGCCCACTTTGAGCTTCATTTTGGCTATTCAGAAACCTATGGGTGATGTCACAGAATAGAGACTACACAAACTTTGTTTAGAAATGCATTTGTTATGCCTCAGGAAAAAAACGTAATCTGGGAGACAATATGAAATGTACTTGGCAATGCAGTTTAGTTGTATGGGAACGTAGTTTTTTGGAGACAGGGCTGGTAATTGTTTGTTACAGATCTTCTGTTCACTGTTTCATGAATGCACTGAAGTGAAACATGTTTATTAGTGGCTGTTACATTATATTTCTCTAATGATGAGCATCACCTTGTCCTGTGATTTACAGCAGGTGGGGTAATTAGTGTCCATTGGGGCTTTAAATATACATCAGGATTGTCAGAGCTGGGTAATTGTGGGAAATTGTTGCCGTTTTTTGTGGTTGACAGATTGCTAAAGCACTGCAGCTGCATGCCAGGAAGTCACAGCTGTATTTTTCACAGCACAGTGTTTTTTTTTCTATTGCTTTTCAGATATGAATGTGAACATATGTTGAACATATGAGAGACAACTGAGTGTGGAATGCTTCTCCTGTTTCCAGGTCATCTGTCAGTTATGGGTATTGTAGCTGTGGGATCAGGCTTGGCACTCATGATTTTTGGAATCTCCAGTTTCCTGATTTACAGGTGAGTTGGATTGCACTGAGCTGGCGCTTCCTGTGAGAGAGAGGAGAGAGAGAGAGAGAGAGAGAGAGAGAGAGAGAGAGAGAGAGAGAGAGAGAGAGAGAGAGAGAGAGAGAGAGAGAGAGAGAGAGAGAGAGAGAGAGAGAGAGAGAGAGAGAGAGAGAGAGAGAGAGAGAGAGAGAGAGAGAGAGAGAGATGTGTTTGAACATATTGGTTGTGCTGCGTGCTCCTGCTATAGGTGCCAGTGTGGTATTTACACAATTGTTGCCACGGCAACAGCTCAGCAGGTGGCGGCGTTAAAGCAGCAGTAAAGTGTGTTTAAGCTGCCAAGTGAGCTCATATACTGGCCCAGAACAACCCTTGCTGTTATTCTCACGTAATGATCATTAGTGTGTTCATTGAGTTTGTGCTGGATTGAAGCTAAACGCCACCTATTTTATCATTTTTAGCCTATTTTAATAATTCACATACTGCTGATGCCAGATGAAAAATATTTCATCTTCTCTCGTTTTACATGTTTGTTTGATGCCATAAGTCTTTTGGGTTTTGGGTCTGAAAAGTAAAGCCAATGTGGAAGTCACTTAAACGTGAATTCTATCTCATTTTCAGCAGGGGGACAACTCCACTCGTTGCAAAAAAAATGCCTTCTTGCATAGAAGTCTATTAGAAAATGACCCTACTTCTCACTCATTACCTCAAACATTTTTCGAATGAGTGTATGGTCTCAATTGCTTTGTTTCAAGTTTTCTTCAATGCAGCATTATGTTCATTTGCAAATTATGGTCCCATTTATTTTAAAATTGACAAAATAGCAGGGGATGCTTTAGTGCGTGGCTACACGCTGACCTGTCAGTCAGGACAGAGGCTTAGCAATGCTAACCATGGCACTTTGGACATTCAAATAGCCATGACATTTTTTGGGGGGTATTGTCCATGTTTTCATCTTAAACTTTGACCCTCTCACTGTGTTTTCACTTCATCGAATGATTGGAACATTTTGGTTGCCTAAAAATGTGTTGTTCATCGTTTGGTAGCACCTTGCCAACCAGCGCTACTGTTAGTTGGTAACTTTAGGGAAAGTCTGCCGATTTTCTGTACTGCCGTACATGCAGCGTTACCAGTTGGTAAATCTCAGCTGGATGACTAGCTTCAGCCAGTTGAAAATCGGCAACTTCCCCTCTTTAGCTTAGCACCCCACCATCGAAACCATAAACAACTAGAGCGCGGATTGAGCCGCATTTTTCTGTCCGAGCCCGGCCCGCATCCGACAGAGCAGTAACCAAACCCGACTCTAGCCCAACACAGTTAAAATCAAATTTTTTTCTCATACTAATGACACTAAAACATTGAACATTAAAATGTTCAATGCCCTATCGCGCTGATGTGACTGAGCCCGACCCGAACAACATTTCTAAATATCTGTCCGAACCCGGCCCGGCCCGTCGGGTCCTGACGGGCTCGGGTATCCATCCTCTGTTATCAACACTGGCTCCACCCTCTCGTCCAAAAATCATCAAGTCCAGTTTAAAAAAAAACAACAACAAGATGGTGACGGCCAAATTGCCAAAGTCGAGGCTTCAAAATGGCAAACCACAAACCAATGGGGGTGACATCACTGATGCTACGTTCATTCTGTTTACAGTCTATGGTTGAAACATACATGGCATTCAACAGCTTTAATAGAAACCCTGCAGAGTGTGTGTGCACTGTGATCCAGATTGTTTAGTTAAAAACAAATGGAATTGAATTTATGTAATTAGATGTTTAAATAAGTGTTTGTGTTCATTGCCGCCCCCAAGCAGTTGTGTATCTTTTAGATAACATAATTGCCTGCCTCATTTGCAATGGTTGTAACTTTGTGCTCTGCATTCAGCTGTGAAAACAAATTCAAATGAAATCATTACAGTTTCCCAGGTGGCACAGTCTACATGTTTATGGAAATCCTACTAGATTGAGCCTCATTTAATTACACTAGAAGTTAATCATGCGTGTTCTTAGCAATTAAGCTACTGGAAGGGCTGCTAAATTCTGGGTAATGTCATGGGTGAACTCTGCATGTAATGAAAGAATATCAATGTTTCTAAGTTTCCCCTTTTCACCACTTCTTCAAAGGTATCTTTACATAGGCGGTTAACTATGTGCATGGCTAATTAATGTATGATTTTTTTTTTGTGTAAGGAGGAGCTGATTTGTATGTCACTACACAGCTCTACTAACTAACAAATCACACCGGTAATCTAAGCACTTCTCTAATACTGACTATTAACACCAACAAGTGTCAATCACCAGCCAATCAGAATGGATTTTGATCAGAGGAATGGTTGAAGAAAAACGGCGGAGCAGCTATCCGCCTCAGGTAAATCCACTGAACCTGAATCTGAGTTGATCAAGTTCAAATAACTACCAGATAATTAGACGCAGAGTAAGCACTTCATTCTGAAAACATTGACTGCTTCTTCTCTGTTTTTGTTTCAGCTCACAGTTCAGCGAGCACAGAATGGTTTCCTAACTAGCTAGCTAGTTTTCCTGGATTCTTGGCCAGTAAGTTTAACGAAATATGGTCTTCCTATCTTGGAGTTCTTTATAAAAAATATAATATGCTATGCTTTTTTTGTCCTGACGCAGTGCTAAATTTTCTGCTCTAGTCCACCTATATTTATTTTCATCATTTACATTAATGGCATTATATGTGGAAAGCTATTTCTCGAACATGAACATGTTGTCTTTTATTGGATTAGGAGTCAGAGACTGTAAATGTAAACCTCCTGTTCAAGGAAAAAGCATAAAATACACCATCATTAGAAGTTAGAGGTTTTTTCCTGCGACTGCTCTATTTGATACTAAAGGCTAACAAATCACTTCCTGTTTTTGCAGACACCAGTGCAGCTTTGCTGATGTACAGAGAGGCCGACAGCAGAGCTGTTTACAGCCGTCGTCCAGCTGCTGAGAGGCCTCCATGATCACTATTTGACCTATAAAAACACCACTAAAATGTTTCAAACACTTTTTAGTTTTGTCACTGTTAGTTGTTCTCAGATCAATCAGCTGATAACCTGGAGTTTCTCAACCCTGGGGTCGCTTGATTTGCATAGGGGGTTGCAATTTATAAAAATGATCTAATAATATGTATTTTATATATTTTTAATAGGGAAAATGAAATAGAAAATATATTAGCGTTTCTATCCATTATATCTGCTGCTGCTTACGTGTTTCTTTTTTATTAAAGATTTTATACTCAGATGAATTCATTTTCTAATAGCTGGGGAAATGGGAATTCTTAATCTACTGTAGTTCACAGGGCAGAACAGGTCACCCAAAATGAGTCCAACACTGAAATTATTGGGGTATTTTGTATCAGAATGGGTGGCTGGTTGGATAGTTTTGGGTATATGTTGCTACATGATATAATTCGCAATTATTGCCTGAGTAAAATGTACACAATTAGTATCATTTGGTGTATATACAATTTAATAAAACGCTACCTGTGTATGTTTCTTCGTATTGCTTTGTGGTGGAATATGCGCTGCAACAAACCATTTGAATGTCTAAAGTCATTAAGCCTCACTTTTATTAGAAACAAGGAAAATATTTCCTGAAAAAAATCTTGTTTCAAGAGTGCCAGTACCCGCAATAAGACTGGTTGATTTCATTTAGAAACAGGTGAGTTTCTCAACTTATGTAAACTGAAAAAAACATGCAGTGTACCTACGCAACACTGTCAAAATGAAATCACAGATTTTTACTTTTCACGCAGCGATGTTAAATAGTTAAATATGGTCCTGTAGCACTCAGTAGATTAACCGGGTGGACGGTCGGCAGCTCTCAGTTGATCTTGGAGTGTGGTGTGCAGCAGTGTGGCTCTGTTGTTTTAATGGAGGGGTTGGTCCAGCAGAGGTATTCACATATGGGACTTATGAAACAATAGGCCCAGTGTGGAGCTCCACACTTTGCCCCTCTGGCTGCCAGAGGTCTCTAAACGAGGCTCCTTAAATAGAAAAATACCTTCTTTTTTTTCTTGGTGGTGGTGGATGGGGCTGGAGGGCAACGGCGGTTTAATGGTGTTTCCTGCCCTCAAAATGGTGGCACATAGGCACGGCCTGGAGTATTTGTAGACACAAACAAGCATCAGAATCCCCTTTAAGTTTCTGAACTGTCTGACTACACAGTTTCTCCCTGGTGAAAAAGGGGTTAAAAAAAAAAAAAAAAAGGAAGAAAAAGCCACTTTTGGGGCCAACTGGGATGGTTCGGGGAAAGGCTAAAACTCGGTGATATGCAAACACTGCAATAATTTCCTGCAGCCATCTGGAAGTGTTTTACACCTTTTAGATTGGGTTGGAATGTATGGCCTCCGCTCTCTCCCCCCTCCCCCCCAAAAAGAAAAAAAACAACCCTCTCCAGACTCTGTACTAATAGTTTTATTTTTGAAAGTGTGTTGCTGTTAATCATGAAGTATCCAAAAACAGCAGCTCCTCTGAGATTAGCCCCAGATGTGTTGATTCGCTGGAATACATCCTCCCCTCTGTGGTGTTTGACAGTCAGACTGATAATAAACCAACAAAAATAAAAAAAATATAACACTCCAAACATGTCCAAAATATAACTGATATGAAAATGACTAGATTAATTAATCTGGTTAGGCTGTGCAGACATCTGGTGGTTGTTTCCTGTTGTGGAGCAGTTTTTATCCATTTCCATTTCATCCACCCATAATTCACCATATAGGAGACAGAGGAGATCAGGGAAAAACCTGACTAAAATGATAGAGTTCATAATTATATTGCATAATTTAGGAAATTACACTGACTGGGCCAAACGAAACACCAGTATGACTAGCCAAAACTAATACAAATGCTAACTAACCTAACCTTACATAGTACAACACAACACAACACAACATACCATAGCAAACCTAAGATAACGTAATGTTAGGGTGATTATTATTTTCATAGTTGATTAATCTGTCGATTATTTTCTCGATTAGTTCTTTTAATCTCTAAAATGTTAGAAAATTGGGGAAAATGTCGATCAGTGTTTCCCAAAGCCCAACATGACGTCCTCAAATGTCTTGTTTTGTCCAAAACTAACTAAGATATTCAGTTTACTGTCACAGAGGAGTGAAGAAACTACAAAATATTTACATTTAAGAAACCGGAATCACAGAATTTTTACTTATTTTCATAAAAAGAGACTCAAACCGATTAATTTGATAGTTGACAACTAATTGATTAATTGATAGATCTTTGCAGTGCTACGTAATGTTACATAATAATACCTAACCCAGCACAACATAGCATAACATACAATTATAATATTAATATAGCAAAACATGATCTAACATGACCTTACCTAATATACTGTATTAATAAGTTTAAATGTTACACAATGCAATATAATGTAAAATAACATAACAAAATGCTTTTTGGCTTTTTCCCTTTCCTTTATTGTGTTATATATCTTTTTGTTCACATTATAGGTTTACAAAGTGAAAAACCACAAAGTCCACCACAAAGGGACTTACCATCTCCAACAGAAAACACTGTTCACAAACTGCTCCAAACAGCTCTATTGTAGTCCAGCCTTTACTTCCGTGACGAACGTGCGTCACTTTGTAACACATGTTGTAATGCTCGCCTAGCTGCTAGCATGGCACGCCCTCATACTCTGCTTCTGACTGGCTAGTAGTCCTTACCTAGCTACTGCGCATGTGTGACTCCCAACAAAGACAGAACAGAAGTGAGATGCCTCACTCTGTAGCTAAAACAGAGAGCTCAACACACAGGGTGAAAAGAGGAGCTGCAGCAATGTGCAGTACAACAAAAATTGAAAGTTAAACCATGTAATCCTATTCTGATATAACCTCTGAATACAATTATGAAGCTGAAAATGACCATAATATGAGCACTTTAATATAAAAACTATGGCTGTCAAACGATTACATTTTCTTAACCCTTGCGTTGTCTTCGTTTTAACCTTGAAAAAAACACTTTTTTTTTTATGACATTTGTGACGCCTTTTTTCACTATTTGTTTTTGCTTTTTCCAACGTTTTCAATTTTTCTTCTACACATTTTCAGCGCTTATTTCTACGTACAATATTTTCTGATATAAAACAAAAATTTAAAACGGGCCAATGTGACCCGAAGTCAACACAAGGGTTAATCGCGATTAATCGTTGAATTTCTATAGTTAATCGCGATAAATCGCATGTTTTATCACATGATTAAAATTCTATTATTTTGCATTTCAGAACAGTTTTTAAGTACATATTAACAATGGAAAGCCATTCTTACCAGTGGATCTTGATTGGGAATCAAATTAATGCAAAGAAAGTGACTTTATGAACTTGATTTTAAGATTTGTATTTGTTTATTATATATTTAATCTAGTCACACAATTGAATTTAACAACAACTTTGAATGCACCACAAGGCTGTAAATTACCAGTTTCATTGAACGCACCGTCTGTGTTTTTCCGACAACAGCAGCTGCAGATTGTTAAATCCCGGTGTCGGAATCCTCTACAGTGAAATACAGACACACTTTACACCGTTTAGTGTTAGCAGTCAGCATTGTAACCGTGTTTAATCCAGCTACTAGCTAGCGGTAGGCTAACGTTAGCTGCTGTCGAGTTAACTAGCGTCATGTGCAGCGATGTTTCTGTTTCCTGTAACGTTGAACGCCGAAATCCGCGTTGCTATTCCTGCAGCAGCAGGATGTGTTACGAGGAAGTATGGCAAAATAGTAGCCTGTTAGGCACGACGCAAAGCCGAGTGAAGTGAAAATAAATTAATAAATGGCGGCATACGATTAATGCGATTAAAAAAAAATTAACGCATTATGCTCGACCCTTAATCGCATCGCGATTAACGCGTTAATGCTGACAGCCCTAATAAAAACATAAAATTGTGTTGAGTGAACAGGTAGCTTGCTGGATAGTTAGTTTGGATTTTCTATGTAAAAATTAGTAAAACATTTCTCTTCACTGAACACGTTTGTTACATTATATCACGATCGCTTTGGCTCAGTTTTCACAACAGGGTTTCAATATGTAAAACTGTTAATAAAGGTACAGCTTGTTTACCTTTTTTAACACAAAAGTGCATACAATGTTGCAAAACAAATCACATACACAGTGTATAACACAGCCACTTCATAGTAGCGCAGTTCAAATGCTTACTACTAGACATACAGACCAATAAATGAATATAACATGGAATATGACATTTCATTCCATAGCTTTAGGTGAGCAGCAATGCAGCATGATTGCTTAATCACTTCCCCACAACTGTAATACTTTTCTTCTGATCTTTTCACTTTAAAAATGTTTTTAAAAGTTTCTGTTACTCTACTAAATACTGACTTCTGTGTAAGTCACACAGTTGTTTCATTATTGTATATTCTTTGAAGAAACAGCCATTGCAAACACTATTTTGATAAGAATTAGTTACTGTTAGCACTATTGGACAATGATTGAAAGCAATGTTGTGAAGCTCTAATACAGCTGTATTCAACCACTGTATTGACATTTTGAGCCTACCATTTGTTTGCGTTCCGTTTGTGTTTGTACATTGGAACTTTGTTGTGCAATTTGAGCTTCAACAGTCACATAATACTGTAAAACACATTTAAGACTGAACCCTTTTTTATCATGTTTTACATTCATTCTATCAGTTTTAAGGAACTATCATTTTTACAGTGTGTGAGTTGGGAGCTATTTTGTACCAGTGTGAGTTAAAAATAAAGCGTGTGGGAGTTAGAACTGAAGTGGATTTAATCTTCATCATGGTTGATGATTGTTTTTTATTTTTCTTCGAAGAAAAGACCAATGACTCATCAAAACAATTAGTCTACCTTTATTTAAAGTAGAAGAGCGAGGGTGCCAGGGAGGATCACCTGGTAGAGGGTGTGCCCATATACAGAGGATCAGTCCTTGACGCAGCGGCCGTGGGTTCAATTCCGACCTGTGGGCCCTTTGCTGCATGTCATTCCCGCCTTTCTCCCTCTCTAAAGGCCTAAAATGCCAAAATGCATGACAGCATCACAAATAAAGAGTCCAGCTAGTTGTTTAATGTTGCTTTGACTTTTGACCAACATTTCTATTCCCGTAGCTTTTCTGATTAAATTCCAGTATGGGTGTTTACTGTGTAATGTTGTTGGAAGAAAGAGCCCTTTGTCCAGACTATTATGTAACAACATCACCTAAAAAAATAGTTTTCCACTTCATCAAGGTTCAATAAATAGAGCATATGGGCCAGTGAAGTTCAAATCTAATAAGATACAAACACACAAACCTGCACACATAAACACACGTACATTGCTTACATGTAAGCGCTGCATGTGAAGCGTTCTGCCATCAGATCTGAGAGCGCTATCTCAGGAAATACCACCAGTAAATGGCGATACTGCACAAATGGAGTAATTAACTCTTTATTTAGGTCCACTTGCCGGATAAAATCCATGTTGTTTTCTTGTTCCTCGAAATAAAACTGTGAGTCAACGTACCACCTCGCCTCTGAAGGATTTTTTAAAGATTATTTTGTTGGGGGGCATTTTAGGCCTTTAATTGTACAGGACAGATGAAGACAAGGGGAGAGAGAAGGGGAACGACATGCCGCAGGTCGGAGTCGAACCCGCGGCGTCGAGGAGTAAACCTCCATACAAACTGAGCTAACCCGGCCACCCTCTGAAGGATTTTTATTCATTTATTTCCTTTTATATAAAAGAAAGACACCCCTGCGTACAGAGAGTTGAGATTCAAGCCCGTAGAGCAAAGTAAATTCTAAACATCTCACTCATGCTTCTGCAACATCTCAAACCTTTGCTCTTTATGTGAGATTGTTCCTTGGTTTTTTTGTGCTGCTGGTCCTTGTTGATTTCACCACCTGATATTTCCCCATTTTTGCAGGAAACTGAAGCTAGAGAAAGAGCTGGCTGGAATGCTGTGGAGGATTTGGTGGGAGGACCTTCAGTTCGAGAGCCCCAATAAATACCACAAACGCGCCGGCAGTCGTCTCACCCTCTCGCAGGTAAAACATCTCCTCAGACATTGCTGCTGTAAGTACAGATTGATGTACGGTACCTGCGGCTCTCAGACAAACTATAATACAGAGGTGCAGGTGAGGTGACAGAAAACAAGCGTACCAAAGCTCTTCATACCTTTTAAAAATGAAATACACCCATGTGATTTCATATTAAAGCTGGCAGCTCTGAGCAGCTCCTCATTATTCGGAGCCTTTTGTTCCGCCCGTGTTGCTGGCATAGCCTCCGATACGTGATTAACAAGTTGTTGTTCTGCCATTGGGAAAGACTCAACGCTGTACCACAGCTTTCATTCACATTCATACAGGGCTGACTATCAGTCTCCAGATGTCACTAGGGCTGATCGATTATTGAAGAAAAAAACATAATCACAATTATTTTGCTCCATTTATTTTGGTTCATATTGAAATAATGATTTAACAAGATTACTCATTGACTTTTGGAAAGATGTTGCATTTATTGACGTTAAAAAAAAACAGTGGAAACACCTTGAACTGTGAAATTTCGATTAATTGCTGCAGCCCTAGATGTCACTGCTGTAAAATTGGAGCCGCCTGGAATCGAAAATGCCAATGTTGAAGTTTGAAGTTTGTGAGATTCACCCTGTTTACACACTCTGTGCTGCTGTGTATTAAAATGTGTTTTGATTTTTGAGAGAGTCCAAATCCTTTGTTAGTTCACACATTCCTGAGAGCTTTCCCAGTGGTTTATTGAAGGTGGCTGGGTTTTTTTCGCGGTGGCAGACGCATATTAAATGATTGTTAAAATAAGCCCCTGTCTGGCCCCGCTTCCTATACATACATACATACACACACACATACACAATATCTCATCACAATCTACAAGGATCAGGTTCTGCTGTCTGAGGGCTAATGCATCTCCTTTGGGTTGTGTTTCGTCCCACACATGCACACACCTTTTTCATTACTGGTTTTCCGTCCAATTCCTGGGATTGTGTGTGTGTGTGTGTGTGTGTGTGTGTGTGTGTGTGTGTGTGTGTGTGTGTGTGTGTGTGTGTGTGTGTGTGTGTGTGTGTGTGTGTGTGTGTGTGTGTGTGTGTGTGTGTGTGTGTGTGTGTGTGTGTGTGTGTGTGTGTGTGTGTGTGTGTGAAACAGTAATTTTCCAGACCAATGTATTTTCCAGCGTGCCATGTGTTGCCAACATTTGCATTCTATACAAATGTGTAGTTGACTGTGCTGGCTGTCTGTATGCAGTGCGCCCACTTGATTTTGATTCACTCTGTGTGCACTGCAGACATTTGCCCAAGGACTCGAGTTGGTGCTGTAAAAACAAAAAAAAAACACTTTTATTTTCTCAACAAATATAAGTGAAAAGGCAATTTCATGTTTCACAGAGAGAAAGGTATTTTGGATAAGAATGTCAGCGGATGAACCCTTTTTAGGAAGCTTTGTTGCAGTGAAGTGGAAGCACTATTAAATGACCAATATTTAATCCTCTTTGCTGTAATCTACACACTGCTAACTGATTGTTTTCGTTTCTTTCCTTCTCACTACTTCTTTCCATCTTCTCAGAGAGGCTCCAGCTATGGCTCCTTGATAACTGCCCATGGAAAATATCAGCTATTTGCAAAAACGGGCTATTTTAAGGTAAGACTTAGTGAGTTCTGACATTTTCAACTCCTGCGCACTCCTTTCCCACCCACACATGTGCACACTCGCAGAGAAAGCCGGAGAGCTGGAGAGGAGAGAGAAAGAGAGAGTGTGGGCGAATTTAGGTAGTTGGTTTTAATGTGAGCTGCAGAATGCGTCGATTTTCTTCTTCTTTTTCTTTCTTTGTTTCTACACTCCCACCTTGCAGTCTGGACATTGCCATCAACTTGTTGCTGCCGTTAATATATCCATTGAAGATGGACGAGGTGTGGAAAAAAAAGAGCCTGTTGAATAATGAGATAGCAGTGTTTTTTGTGTTCAGCTGCATGGCACAGGTTTTATATAAATGCTGATGTCATGTAGTTAGACCGACAGCTTGAGCGCCTCGTGGATCATTGGAGCTACTGATGCACTTCTCAAATTCAATACAGGCCAGAGGGGATTCAATCTGACACCAAAGCTCAAACAGAGCGAGCCTCCACAACCTGTAAATACTGGAAAATAACCTCTGAAATGAAGTGTGTGTTAGTCAATGTACAGCCATCATCAGCTCCTAACTGCATATTTCCTTTTGAATAAAAGTTCAAACTTCCACAAGGACTCGCACACAAACTGCTTTCATAGTTGCTACAGCAGCGTTCTGTCACGTCTGTGACTCTGAGATATTCACCTCGCTTCCTTCCGTTATTGATCCTCACATAACAAAGCGACAGATACGATTCATCTTCTGCAGGAGACTGAAATAAGCCCCAAGCTGTTCTCTGCTTGGATGTTCCTCTTTCCATTTTCATAGTCCTTGTTTGCACTATTTATAGCATCAGTATGTTTCTGTTGTTTTTTCTGCTTTATTTACATTAGGACCAAAGTGCATCCTGGTCACACTCTTAATTGTCGCCATATAAAAAGTAGCGTATAAAGTAAACCATACCAGCCTGGATTCATTGTCTCTTCTCGTGCTGCACACAGGGGAACCTGGTGGCCATCAAGCATGTGGACAAGAAGAGGATAGAGCTGACCAGACAGGTTTTACTGGAACTCAAACATGTAAGTGTTCATTTAATGTCCGATTCTAGATTTTTTTTCTATTGTTTTACAGGTTTAAGTGGATTATTTTATACTAATCAAATTGTTTTAATTTGATTAGTATAGCCAAAGTCACAAATGTGAGAGCATTACAATCTGTACAACATACACGACTCTATGCTTAGACCAACAACGAGTTCTGTTACATACAGTATATTTTTTCATTATTTGTCCACTTTTTGAGCACATTGTGAAAAAGTACTAAATCATCTGCAAGGCTTTTAACCAACCCTGTGTCCCTTCACTGGTTTCCAATCACAGTACTTCAAGAATACAGTTCAAATTCCTCATTAGGAGTTAAATGGATTGGCTCCACGCTTTGTTTCTGACCTACTAAACCCATGTAAAAGGGTGCACACTAATGTCAGCGGAAAAAGTTCTTCTCACAGTTCCTAAGTCTAGATTTGCTACCAAAGATGACCAAGCATTTGCTCCAATGACACCTAATCTATCATACACAATCTACGCTGCTACTTCTGTATTTTCTTAAACTTACCTTGAATTGACAATTAAAAATTGTCATTTTATATGGTTTTACTTTTCACTGTATAACTCTATTTTTCTCTCTCGTATTCTTTGTTTAACCACTTTGGAACTACTAGTACAGTGCCCGTTTAAAATGTTCCTGTTGGGAACGGGCCGATCGCTTGGCCTGTGCTATTGCTGCTTGTACTCTCCAGAACCAAATAGTACCCCAAAATGACTTACAGAAGGACCCCAAACCACCTAATATGCAACCCCACTGTATAGCCTTCTACTGACAGTGTACTTCTACATCAGAGGAAGACAATATACTACTACATTTACTTGACAGAGAACCTTGCAGATTCATAATGTAATCACAAAATATCACAATTAAAATGTGGAGTGATCAGACATTTGCCTCATGGACTCATGGCAGTGCGCTACCCATGCGGCCCGTTATGAAAGGAAATCAGCAAAAAGCTGCGTTAATCAACCACCAGAACCAGACCGAGTACAGAGACGAGACGGACATTCAGCCGGGCTGTCTCTGTGTGTGTGTGTGTGTGTGTGTGTGTGTGTGTGTGTGTGTGTGTGTGTGTGTGTGTGTGTGTGTGTGTGTGTGTGTGTGTGTGTGTATGTGTGCAGAGAGAGAGAGAGAGAAACAGAGGGTGCGGAAAGAAAAGGTGGAAGGCATAGATATAGTATCTGGCTTTTGTTGATATTTAGTGTTGGCAAATGGCTTTTTATTGAGTTTCCTCTTAGCGAAATGCTCTGAGTGAGTTTAAGCTGGGCTTTTATTGTGAAAGGTAGACATGGAAAAGCCAGCGTTATGGTAGCGCCTTTTTTCCCCAACCTTTTTCAACACAACCGTTGCGATGTTCCTGTCAGCTATCCGCTCGTACTCCAGGAAAGTGAAGAAAAGTTTGCTTTGTTAAATCCAGCAATCATGTAACGTTGGAAGAAGCAAAATGTGAACCGCAGTCAAAGCCGGTAAATTCGGTAGATTCAGATTTGTTGAATACAGGTGCAGCAAAATCACCTTAGGGTCAAGTGGAATGTTCACAAACAAGATAAGCATGGATTTATTGATCACCTCCCTCCAGAATGTTTTACTGTTGTCACACTCCCAGACACAGTGCATAAATGTTCCCAGAGTGGAGCATTTAGAGGCTAAAGAGTCAGATATTTTTGTTTGGAGTTGGCAGAGACCAAAGACAGAGCTGAGTGTATATTGGACTGACATTAATCAGGTGCACACAAACACCCCTCCAACTGAACTCCAAATAATGTTGCTCTGTGTTAGTTGAATAGGAACTTACATGTTTGCCATATCAGCTTATACATTGATAACATGTGTCAGTATTGTGTTTTCATCTTATTCCCGCTGTTGGTTTCTCAGTCCACAACACAGACTGCATTGAAGCTTGTATATTCCTAGTCCCCAGAGGACAAATTCTTTTTTCATTCATTTTTTTGGGGGGGCTTTTCCCTTTATTATATAGAGACAGTGGATAGACAGGAAAAAGTGAGAGCGAGATGGGGGACGACACGCAGCAAAGGGCAGCAGGTCGGATTTGAACCCGCGCCGCTGCAGGACTCAGCCAACATGGGGCGAATGCTCTTATTGGGTGAGCTAGAGGCTGCCCCCAGAGGACGAAGTCTGATGTTGTTGGTTAGCACTCCACCTTTACCCTTATGCTCCAATAAGTTTGAAATGTCTGTTTATACAGAGGACATATCAGCATTTAATGGAAAGAAGGCAATGCCATTTGCTGAGCTCATTACTGCTCCTCTGAGGAGTTTTGTTCAGGGCACACAGAAAATAGAGAGCTAGGTGACCGTGAAGAGATATTTACTGAATTTGATTAACATCACTTATTGCACCTTTAATTACCTCATGCCATTTCCTCTATGGGCGCCCTCAGGACAACATTAGTATTTTTAGCTATATAATGAGAATACTGAGATTTGTGTTTAGCTGCATGACGCAGGTCTTGTATGAATGCTGATGTCCCGGTACAGCTTGAACGCCTCATGGATCATTGGAGGTAGGCTACTGATACACTCCTGCAATAAAATTCAGGCCAGACGTGGTTGACTCTGACACCAAAGCTCAAACAGGGAGAGAGAGAGCCTCTACAACCTGCAAATAATGGAAACTAATATAATATATAATTATCTAACACCCTCATGACAAAAATTTTATTTTTAGCTCCATTTCTGGAATTTCACTTAAAAATAGTCAAATCCTTCCGTCCAACACTTTTGTATTTTGGGGTGTAGTAAGCCTCTACTATGCTCACAGTAAGACTAAAATAATTTTCTTTCTTCTACAGAAGTGTTCAAATTTCTTGCATTTGTCCATGAAATCCATCTGTGAGACTGTTGGCTTGTGCTGTTGTTTCTGAGTGTTCTCAGTGTGACGAGAGCCATGTCCAGACCCCTTGGGGGTTAAGTGTAAAAGAAATCCATCTCCATCTCAACAAGTCGTATTGAGCAAATCATTTATTCACTCACTTAAATTAATTAAAACATGAATTGACATTATTGTACTTACAGCGGCAGGGGAGAAACCTTCTTTCGAGTTTCAATCACTCCGTCTAGAATATTTCTTCTGACTCAGTAGGACAGTAAAAGCTTAATTTTTTTATTTCTTTGGACCTATTTGCAGGATGTGGGACCTATCTCCTTATTAGCATGTTCGACCAGTACCACTGCAGGATGTTGCTCTTTGAAGAGTTCACATCTTTAAACTGTCGCTTCAACATCATTGACAGCAGCTCGGGGTGAAAAGGTCCTTTGGGCTGGGAAATATTTACGAGACAGCGAACAGGAAGCTAATGCAGAAAAATGTATGTGGTTTAGGGCTGCACGATATGAGCAAAATACGCGATAACATTGAATATCATGATAATGATATTACTTGCGATAAATAAACAGATATTAAACTGTACTCAGTTCTGCATTTCTTCTGCTAAAGTGCAGTTTTCTACTGATATTTTCTTTAAAATAACACAAAAAATCTCTGAGTGTCTTTACTGATATGTTGCAGCCTTTTGCAATGTGTTTATTGCGCCAGTTGATGATGCGATGATTAAAAAAAAAGATTGTGCAGCCCTATTGTTGTTTGGTGATGGAAACACAGTGTGGCACTAGGAAACCCATAACTCGGAAATTACATGGGGGCTCATGAACAAGATGGATACTCGTGTGGAACTTTTAGGACATCTCCAAATCTCTTAAATGGTGCTCTTTGGATGCTTTTATACAGTGAGGAAAATAAGTATTTGAACACCCTGCTATTTTGCAGGTTCTCCCACTTGGAAATCATGGAGGGGTCTGAAATTGTCATCGTAGGTGCATGTCCACTGTGAGAGACATAATCTAAAAAAAAAAATCCAGAAATCACAATGTATGATTTTTTAACTATTTATCTGTCTATCAGCTAGAATTCTGACCCTCAAAGACCTGTTAGTCTGCCTTTAAAATGTCCACCTCCACTCCATTTATTATCCTAAATTAGATACACCTGTTTGAGGTTGTTAGCTGCATAAAGACACCTGTCCACCCCATACTATCAGTAAGAATCCAACTACTAACATGGCCAAGACCAAAGAGCTGTCCAAAGACACTAGAGACAAAATTGTACACCTCCACAAGGCTGGAAAGGGCTACGGGGAAATTGCCAAGCAGCTTGGTGAAAAAAGGTCCACTGTTGGAGCAATCATTCGAAAATGGAAGAAGCTAAACATGTCAATCTCCCTCAGACTGGGGCTCCATGCACGATCTCACTTCGTGGGGTCTCAATGATCCTAAGAAAGGTGAGAAATCAGCCCAGGACTACACGGGAGGAGCTGGTCAATGACCTGAAAAGAGCTGGGACCACCGTTTCCAAGGTTACTGTTGGTAATACACTAAGACGTCATGGTTTGAAATCATGCATGGCACGGAAGGTTCCCCTGCTTAAACCAGCACATGTCAAGGCCCGTCTTAAGTTTGCCAATGACCATTTGGATGATCCAGAGGAGTCATGGGAGAAAGTCATGTGGTCAGATGAGACCAAAATAGAACTTTTTGGTCATAATTCCACTAACCCTGTTTGGAGGAAGAAGAATGATGAGTACCATCCCAAGAACACCATCCCTACTGTGAAGCATAGGGGTGGTAGCATCATGCTTTGGGGGTGTTTTTCTGCACATGGGACAGGGCGACTGCACTGTATTAAGGAGAGGATGACCGGGGCCATGTATTGGCGAGATTTTGGGGAACAACCTCCTTCCCTCAGTTAGAGCATTGAAGATGGGTCGAGGCTGGGTCTTCCAACATGACAATGACCCGAAGCACACAGCCAGGATAACCAAGGAGTGGCTCTGTAAGAAGCATATCAAGGTTCTGGCGTGGCCTAGCCAGTCTCCAGACCTAAACCCAATAGAGAATCTTTGGAGGGAGCTCAAACTCCGTGTTTCTCAGCGACAGCCCAGAAACCTGACTGATCTAGAGAAGATCTGTGTGGAGGAGTGGGCCAAACTCCCTCCTGCAGTGTGTGCAAACCTGGTGAAAAACTACAGGAAACGTTTGACCTCTGTAATTGCAAACAAAGGCTACTGTACCAAATATTAACATTGATTTTCTCAGGTGTTCAAATACTTATTTGCAGCTGTATCATACAAATAAATAGTTAAAAAATCATACATTGTGATTTCTGGAATTTTGTTTTTAGATTATGTCTCTCACAGTGGACATGCACCTACGATGACAATTTCAGACCCCTCCATGATTTCCAAGTGGGAGAACTTGCAATATAGCAGGGTGTTCAAATACTTATTTTCCTCACTGTATATACCTTAGTGGTCCCCTAATACTGTATCTGAAGTCTCTTTTATATAGACCTTAGTGGTCCCCTAATACTGTATCTGAAGTCTCTTTTATATGGACCTTAGTGGTCCCCTAATACTGTATCTGAAGTCTCTTTTATATAGGCCTCAGTGGTCCCCCAATACTTTATCTGAAGTATCTGTTCTATAGACCTTAGTGGTCCCCTAATACTGTATCTAAAGTCTCTTTCCTGAAATTCAGCCTTGGTGCAGAATTACAGCCACTAGAGCCAGTCCCACGATGAGCTTTCCTTAGTACGTGCCATTTCTGTGTCTGTAGCTATTGAGGAGAAGGGGGGGGGGGGGGGGGGGGGGCAAGGTGGAGAGTGGGGGTGTGACCTTGACCAACTGCCACTTTGTTGGCTTCGTTTGAAAGCCATGACGTCTCTCTCTCATGGGCGGGCCAAATTCTCTGGGCGGGCAAAGCAGAGAAAGGGGAGGTAACCTTGCTCCTTATGACTTCATAAAGAGCAAGATTCCAGATCGGCCCATCTGAGCTTTCATTTTCTCAAAGGCAGAGCAGGATACCCAGGGCTCGGTTTACACCTATCGCCATTTCTAGCCACTGGGGGACCATAGGCAGGCTGGGGGACCTCATATTAATGTTAAAAAAAACCTCATAAATTATCATGCCATGGGACCTTTAAGTCCAACTCTCTCCGTGTTAGCTCTGTAGTTTCAGCACGTTGGAGGAGAGCAGCTTGGGCTTCTTGGATGCCTCTTTGGCCTCTCGGTCACTCAGAAGGCACACATACTCCCTCGCTGTCTGAGCTGGCAGCTTTTCAGACGCCCCGGGGGCCTGATCGACTGTCAGGCCTCAGCTCAGGAGAAAGCCAGCCAGATGGGGGGGAAAAGACGGGCCTGCCAGTGGAAACTTAACCACTTGTCATTCAGCACTCTCTCTCTCTCTCTCTCTCTCTCTCTCTCTCTCTCTATATCTTCCCCCCCTTTCCAGTGGTTCTCCTCCCCCTCCTCACCAGTGTGCAGCAGGGGAAATTATATAGGCCAAAGGGTAGGCTAACATCCCCGGAGCCGTGAAACAGGAGCAACTGATTCCCTGGTTTTGGTGTGAGAGCGGCTGTTACTAAGTGTGCTCAAAGAAGAAAAGTACACTTTTTATGAACACCGTTTTTGAAGTTTCATGCTGGCTGCAGAAAGATTGACTTTTGTTGTTGTTAGTGCTGCTTTCTGTCAGCGCTCATATGGGCCTGGAATGAAAACATGAGGAGGACGTTTCTATAAAACACGCTTCCTCATAAAAATAACCTGCCAGAAAATGTTCCCCTTTAATCACTTAACCTTAAACGCCTGTGTTATTTATACTTAACTTGTTATATTAAAAGTGATTCATGTTTTGGAAGACGCGTTGTATTATAAAACCATTGTGTGATTGGTGATTACTTTCCATGTAGAGCAGTTTTTACACGTTCGGCCAGCTCCACTCTGATATTCCTGCTCCGCACATCCTTTCAACACCTCAATGGTTGTTTTTTTTCATCATCCTTAGCACACAGGCTCATTCATAACCTCCAAGGGCAATTTATGCACATGTTTCAACAGGGTGCCCTGAGCAGGAATGAGTCTCAACACGTAGAAAAAGACCCCGTGCCAGCTAGCCGACTGCAAATAGACTCTTTCGATGAACTGCTGGCAGCGTTATTCTCAAAACTTTGTATATAAATGAACCGTCAGTGCTCTGTTTCCGTGGGGTTTGGGAATGTGATGTTTGGAAAGACTTGCACTCACAGTTGCAGTGTGTTTGTGTGGTTATTTTCAGATGAGAGACGTTCAGTTCAACCATCTAACCAGGTTCATCGGAGCCTGCATTGACCCTCCCAACATCTGCATCGTAACAGAGTACTGTCCCAGAGGCAGCCTGCAGGTAATGTCTTTGTCAAAGAAAACCTTTATTATTATTAATCATTGCAGAGTATTTTTATTAGGGCTGGGTATTGTTAAAAAAAACAACTGGTATTGGTATCAAACTTTTTTTGATACCAATTTTATAAAACAAAAAGAAATTACAACATTACACATTACTGCACAAATCCCAGTACCCAGCCCTACTTTTTATGTCTTAAAAAAAAGTCTGCCTTGAAGCAACTATAGGGAACTTTCATTTTGTGTTGATTTTGGCGGCTAGCACATTTGTTTTGGAAGCGAGTGAAAGAAAAACGCAACTTTTTATACTCTTTTTATTTAAACAGCTGTTTGCAGGATGCATTGCGATTAGGCAATGCATCTATTTATGGCTAAGATTAATAACTAAAATATAAATATATAATTTAATATAAATGTATACTTTGTTTTAGCCACCAATGTAAATTCATATAGGCTTTTTGATGCAAAATAACGTCTCGCAATGTATTTCATAAATTAAATAGACATATTGCATACCTGTCCATGAGGAAGAGGGCCAATTCAGGATTGATTTTGATTAATTTCAAATCACTGTCCCTTTTTGTTCTTCGGTCAGTTCTTTTCTTTTTTATCTTTGCTGATCTTGCTCCAGTATCCGCCATACCCACATAATATAACGTTAAAAATAAAATTCTCTGAAGAAAAATCTCCTCCGGCTTCCTTTTGACTGGCTAACATACTCGCCCCGAAACTTTGCCTGGGAAAATGTAAACCTAGGCTCTACCGGGCTGTGTTTTATAAATGGTTTTGTCTGGTTTCCTGGGGAATTGGACCCAGGGACAGGCGGTAAGAATAACTATGTAGAAAAAGCCAATCTTCTCGCTGATGGTCTCATTTGTTTATGTCATATAGAGGCATCAGTATTCAATTGAGACTGTTTCATAATTAGTTAAAAACTCCTTGTAGTTGCTTTAATCAGGCTATATTTGTCAAATCATTGTTTTCTTCAAAAACGGAACTATTTCACAGGCAAACTAAAAGCCTTCAGAGAGCCACACGTCTGCCAACGCTGTACAGTGCTCTGCAATGATTATTTGACACCTATAGAATTTCTTGAAAAAGTTAGTCAATCAACAGAAAATGAAAGGAACAGCTTGACATTTTGGGACATCCACAAAATGAGGATAAGCTGATCTTCATTGTTTTTATTGAAAATGGAATATCTTTGGGTTATGGATTGTTGGTCGAACAAAACAAAGCTATATGTCACCTTGGGCTGATCAGTATTTTCACTATTTTACAGACTAAAATTGATAAAAAAATCAATGTTAGTAACTAGGGTTGGGTACCGAAACCCAGTGCTAATACGGCACCGGTGCCTAAACGACCGGTATCTACCGGACCAAATTGCAACGCAGATTTCGGTGCCTCATTTCGGTGCCACTTAAATTCCTTCTGCGCTGCTCTCTGATACTCTGAAACTGATGTTAGAGGCAACAGGAGCATCGCTGCACGTGACACTACTTAACACTACACTTGACAGCAGGTAACGTTAGCCTACCGTTAGCTAGCTGCTGGATTAAACACGGTTAAAATGCTGACAGCTAAACGGTGTAAAGGGTGTCTGTATTTCACTGTAGAGGATTCCGACAGCGGGACGTTAAGGAGTGTGCAGCTGCCGTTGTCGGAAAAACAACAGAGAAGTGGTGCGTTCACTTGAAACTAGTAAGCCTTGTGGTGCATTCAAATTATTGTAAAATACCCTATTCCCTATTACCCTATTTTTTTAAGTATCGGTTCAGGCACCGTTTTAAAAGTATGGTTTTAGCACCGGTATCGGAAAAAATCCAAAACAATACCCATCCCTATTAATAACCGTTAGTTAGCCCGTTAGTTAAACATATGCCATATTTCTTTTAGATACAAGCAAATCCCTTGTTTCTTGGCTTATAAGCAAACTTTTCACCAAATGTAATTAAAATCAGGTTTTTGACTTTGTCTGAAATCAGGAGCAAAAACATATCTTCACATAAACAGCATAACTTGAGTAATGACTTAACGCAATGCCCGTAACTTTTATACCAAAAGTGAATGTGAGAGAATTTGTCAGCTGGGATTGATTAATTAATCAACATGTCCTCAGCCTTATTAATCACTGGATGAAAAGTTTCTAACATAAGCCAACTGATGGACTTTTGTTGTTGCAGTAGTAAACTGTTTTAGGTTAAACAAACTCTTCCTGGCAGTGTTTGTACCGAGCTCCAAACACTGAGCTCTACAGCACCAGAAATCCCCTTATTTGGTCTACAGTGAGAGTACAGCACGTGGAAAAATCATCTTTGAAGAGTGACAAATGTGTCTTTGTCTCATATCAATCTTTTGCGATTCCAGTACATGATGCCTGAAGTGAATTTGTTCTTGGCCTTCATTCTGTTCCCAACATGCCAGCAGCTTCCTAAAATGGACGTGCTGGAAAACAATGGAAAACTCAGCCATGGTTTTCATCACTCACACTTAGAGAAAGAATCAAAAATAAGAACTGCACCTCAGCACCTTTTTAATTATGGTTTTAATGACTTGTATTACTGATCTCCAGCACTTTAGAATGCACAGCCCAAACCAATGTATTACTTATTTGTTTATCTATTTATTCACATTCGTATCGTATCTGTTAATTGTCTTTTTATGTGCTACTCTTGGTGCCCCTCTGGGACAAATAAAGTTATTTGAATTGAATTGAAATGAATTGAATTGAATTAAAAGGCAGATAGCTGCAACTGATGTGGCTGGACGTCAAAGCTGGAGGCTAAATATGTGACCCTGAGGATGAAACAGAGTGTATGCTATCTGGACTAAAGGTGGTTCTGTATTTAGTCCCAAAATAAACGTTGGGTCTGTCTTGGCTGCTGAGAGGCTCTTGGAAATATAAAAGATAAAGCAGAAACTGGATTTCTTTTCCTGTCTGTAAATAATCTCTGCTCCATTTTTGATTTGTTTTTCCAGGACATTTTGGAGAATGAGAGCATCAACCTGGACTGGATGTTCCGCTACTCGCTGATCAATGACATATTGAAGGTACGAGGCGGTCAGACTGAAAGCTATGTAAACAAAAAACAGAAATCTAAGTACAGGACAATCAATACGTTACGTTTGTTTTTGACCTATCACAAAAACATTTCTAGTCCACATTCAGAGTCAGTTTAGGGAGGAAGTTGGAATGGATAGATGGGCCAAACAACCACAGGGCTTTGACTCAGGAGACGCTGTTCGTGTCCCGCGTGAAACCAAAAGCCAATGTTGACTTATTTACGTACGCAACATACATTAAAGCTATAGTGCGTAGTTTCTGCCGCCCCCATGAGAAATTCTAACTAATGACAATGTTCGTCCACATGATACAAGCCTTCCATGACTGCGCACCCCACCCCTTTTGAACACAGTCATATAGTCATACTGAGAAATACAGAGAGAGTTGTGTGGAGCTGATAGTCTTAATTAGCTTTGTAGCAACTCATTTGGCAACGGCTTGAATGCAAGTGCTGCCTGGAAGGCACTAGGATTAGGCAATGGTTATGGTTAGGATGTGTTGAAACAAACGTAACCCGGGAGAAGATACGTCCCTCTGAACATTATTGCGAATGCAATTTAGTTGTATGGAAATGTCCATTTTTAGGAGACAGGTTTTATATAATGTCAAAAAAACTTGGTCACTTATCAATGTTAATTAGATGCTTTGTGTGTTTAGGACTCACAAAAAATGTCCAGTTGCCATGGTTTCACATGGACAGTTTGTGAAAGTGTGAGTGAGGCAGTAAGAGAGAGTCAGAGGGAAACAACATGCACAAAAAAAGTATTTTTGGCACAGTGCAGTGTATGAAACAACAGTAAATGTTGCTTTTGTATAAAGTAGGACAGAAACATACTCATAAACTTTGCTAAAATTGTCCTTCCATCTTAATCAAAACTAATCATGGATTTACTTTAGGAGATTATTTTTAATGTGTCCTAACAAAGAGGCTTTTTGTTAGCGGTCTCTGGGATGGATTTGATATTGAACTACATGCATGACGAAGCGCTCCAGCTACTTCTCTCCACACAGATAGCAGCGCTTTACAGAGAAGAGGTGCTGGTGTAGCTCTGAGCGACGTTTGACTCAACATTTCCACTAAATATTGAACACAAGTACATTCAGTAACCGCTGTCTTTTTCCCAAAGGAATTAACTGTAATTTCACAGAAATTCCCCTGTGCCGTCCTTGAATCACGGCCTCTTTTGAAAACCTTCAGCATGCATCCACTTGTCAGAGCGTATTATTTCCATATGTCTGAATTTGTGTGTTTTTATGTTTGAAGAGGGAGGGGGGGGATAGAGAGAGAGAGAGAGAGAGAGAGAGAGAGAGAGAGAGAGAGAGAGAGAGAGCGAAAACACCCATTAATGCTTGACTTAATGCTCCTCTCCACCAGGGAATGAACTATCTCCACAACAGCTACATTGGCTGCCATGGAAATTTGAAGTCATCTAATTGCGTGGTGGACAGTCGATTTGTTTTGAAAATCACGGATTATGGCTTGGCCAGCTTCCGCTCATCCTGCGAAAACGATGACTCGCACGCACTCTATGCAAGTAAGTGAAGTTAATTTCTTCGCTCACAGCACGGAATCCTTTTCATTCACAAAAAAACATCAGCTCCTGTTGTATTACAGACATTTTATGAGTGGTTCCATTTCTTGGTTTTCTCAGAGAAGATGTGGACAGCTCCTGAGCTGCTCATATACGACCGCCACCCTCCTCAAGGGACTCCCAAGGGTGATGTGTACAGTTTTGGCATCATACTGCAGGAAATAGCCCTGAGGAATGGGCCTTTCTATGTGGATGGCATGGACCTCAGCCCCAAAGGTAAACACAACTGTCTTTTATAGGCCTCCGGGAGGTCCACTGGGATCAATTAAGCATGTCTAACATGTAAGACAAGGACACAAAGAAAAGTCAATGGATCAGTGGATAAATCAGCACAAACATGTTTTTTATTTGTCAGTAATTCACAAACAAAACCATATCTCTCTGTAACATTACAAAGCTTCTTCATAAGAAACTAGTCGGGGAAATGTTTCTAAAGACTCGGCCAAAGACCGAACAGATGAAAGTTCACTTCATTCATAGGCTTTTCACTGACATTTCAAAGGGTCAGACTACTATATCGCAGCCCTGCAGCTACGTTCACAAACAAAGAACACATGTTGGCCAGATGTCAGAGGCAGGTGGAGTCACAAAAACCAACACATCTCCTATCTGGGATAAGAAAATATGGCAAAGCACAGTTACTAAAACAGATTAATAATGATAATAAAAACAAAATCAGTGTTCAACAAGATAGATATGAGCCCTCAGCATCAATAGTCAACCTCAAGTCAGCAATAACCAACAACAACAGGTTTCCTTTAAGGTAGATTGTAGAGGGACTATGTAATGCTTCAATAGAATAATGACAATTCTTTGTAAGAGTAAAGAGATCAAAGAGCATAGGAAGAGAAACAAAGCTGATAGTCTAGGGGCATACAAAAGCAACCCAGTCACCGGTTTGAGACAGAAAGCAAACTCTTGTTCTTAGGGATTCTGGGCTTACAAAAAGAGAAGCTAAACAGCTGGGGAGTCAAGCGGCAACCTCCGCTCCTAAAAAATAAAGCCAGCCCAAAAGTGCTAAAAACTGCAGTTCATCAAATGGCCACCTGAGGCTGACTCCAAAAGGGAGTCAATCCTCACAGACCCTCCTGGTAAAATGCCCAACTTTACAGCAGAGTTAGACATGTTTACAGCCTGGTACAACAAAAACAGGTTTGGATTTCCCCCATCGTGACACCTCTACGGGGGTGAATTTTTCTTTTTATTAACTTACCTGTTTACATTTTATTTAGGCTTAAAGTTTTGCATATTTAAGGGCATTCTGTTCTGAGTGACAGGTGGCTGTGTATGGCTGAGTATGGACCGTAGGCTTCATTTGGCCCGCCTCGGCTCCATCAGCGCTCCAACTCTTTGCCCATTTTTCGGATTACCTGACATCAAGCACTGCCAAGACGGCGACAGCCTGAGCCCCCCACTCTGAACTTTATTTTGGCTCTTTAGAAACCTATGGGTGACATCACAGAGATTAGGTCCATATTTTATACAGTCTATGGTATTTTTCCCAACAATCCCTTAAAAGTTAGTTTAAACATTTTTAAATTAAAATAATCCTTGCATGCCCTTATGCAGACTAAAAGCCCTGTCAGCTGCTTTAATTATCCCCCTCTCCATGGCTGCCAAGGCATCACATCCTAAAGCAATTTCAATCTAAGTGATGGGGGACAAAATCCACAGTAATATTTCTGTGAAATAAATTAATTCCAATGGTTAACCACAGCTAATATGAGGCTTCAGCAGACTGAGGTAGACAAATTAAAATGGATATCTAGCCTCAAAAGCATAAACAAAGGAAAGAAACAGCCTAATGGGCTTAGTGCATATGACATACAGTAATTCTTGTGAAAATGATATCTTTGGACAACAGCCGTCCTGAGAGATCTTTTGCTTTGCAGTAGCTTTTCTCTTACTGGAATGTTCCAGCAAATTATTTTTATCGTCTTTAGTTTATTAAGACTAAGAAAGTCAGCGTTTAATCACTGCTGACACTTTGGCTCTTCAGCTTCCTGCACACATGTTGCGGTTTGACCGGTTTCTTCACCAGCATCTACTTACCTCCACCGCTGTTTCTGCTTAGTGACAGCAGGAAAAACTTTAACTTCGAAAGCAATTCAAGATCAGGAGTTCAACTTTTACGCATCCAAAGGGGATGTGTGAAACCCTCCCGGGGCGCTTCCTCCATGTGATGACTTTGATTAGCCTTTTATTCACAGTCACGCTCAATGCTGATTGTACAAGGGCCCTGATACTTATCCATTAACAGGCTGAGGGCAGCGAAAGCCTGCACCTGCTCTCTAGTGTCGGCTAAAACCAGAGCTGCTTAAAAACCACTTTCATGATGATGTTAATAACAGAAAGGAGAGGATGTTGAGAAAACATTTTGGCAAAGATGTCTCTTTCAAACTTTTTAAATTATATAATTAATGCATCAAAGAGGAGATATATGCAATGCTGAATATATTAAGGCTCATCCAGTAGAAATAGCACATTTACAGAAATCTAGAACTGTGAACTAATTAAAGAATGTCAATATTCGTGAAAATAGTAATCTAGGTTCGAAAGCATCTACTGCAGTTTAAAAAAAAAACCTATACTGAATTTCCTACAGAAAAATAAGTAACACTGCAATGGCAATGCATGAGACCAGTAAGGAGTTCTTAGTTTAATAAAAGCTCTGTTTTTCAATCATTTTGTCCACCCAGTGTATCAGCATTATTATGTTAATATACTGCCTAATTATAAGAAAACCAAAGTTGTGTGTTTATGGTCTTTGTGCTACTTGCCTGCTTTAATTCAAACGTAACATTTTCATTTAAGGTTGTATGAGCAATTTAATTTACGGCCTTTGTGTTGGCTGACATTTGAGTGTGTTGACTACAAACTTTTTTCCAGGATATTTCCTGGCTGGCACCCCAGCAAATAAAATGAAAAGAAATCATAGTTGCACACAAAAGCCGTTACAACGCACACACATTTTACACAGCATGAATGAAATGTGAAATGAGTCTGATGGTGAGAACAGCCTGCCCCAGACACACCACTCTCTCTGTCGTTTCGGCTGCAGAGATCGTACAGAAGGTGAGGAACGGTCAGAAGCCGTACTTCCGTCCGACGACAGACAACAAATGCCACTCGGAGGAGCTGACCATCCTGATGGAGGGCTGCTGGGCCGAGGACCCCGCAGAGAGGCCCGACTTCGGCCACATCAAGATCTACATGGCCAAACTCAACAAGTGAGACCCACACTTCACTTCTTTACACTACCCAGTCTCATTGTGCTTTTCCTTAAAGAACCAGGTCACTCAAAAACAACCTCAGAATTCAAGACATAGCTCGATACTACAAGGTAAGGGAGATTTTTTCTTTTTTGTAATTTGGGTAAAGTGACCGTTAATGTGACAGAATGCAATTACACCAAAACACCAGGAGCTGGAAGCACGCTTGATTAATTCAACATTCTCTACGCTTTCATCCGGAGATAATTTGACAAATTGAAATCGACGGAGTCTGCTCTTTCTCAGACTATCAGTTTTTTCCCTGCTAACTCAACATGTGAACACTGTGTCGAGAACCCGATGTACCTCTGACTGCCGTGCAAGTTGATACGTTTAAGAGATTTAAAAAGACAAACAGGAAAAAGAATAACGTTCTGGAAATCGCCATGGCAATTTTAGATAAAAGGCTGTTTGTAATTCCTGACAGGAAGTGCTCTTTGCTGCCTTTCCATCTCAGAGTGTGTGTGTGTGTGTGTGTGTGTGTGTATGTGTGTGTGTGTGTGTGTGTGTGTGTGTGTGTGTGTGTGTGTGTGTGTGTGTGTGTGTGTGTGTTAGAAATTGGGGTGTGTGAGTCCATGTCTCTGGTATTGTTTTCAATGATCCCATGAATCATTCATATTCATATTTTGGTCCAGAGTTTTATGTCGACGCAGGAAGGGAGGCAAGGATGGTTTTTTCCGCTGGACTAGGAGAGCTCTGTCAGAAAGACTTACTGTATGAAGCATCCCTGCTGATACAAAGTGACACTAAAGCACACACACACGGAAAGAAAACAATTTAAAGCACTTTTTGGTAAACAACTAGAGGCTTGTAAGGGTTGTTTGGGAAAGTGTAATAGTATATACAGTATGTACAGATATGATAATAATTGTACTATTAAAACCCCCCAAAAAATACCATTATAGAGAAGTCCTGTACTACTTGAGTAAAAATACAGAAAAAATGGAGGCCTTATTTTGTAATTGAATTAAATGATTATTTTAAGGAAATATATCATATTATGAAATTAGATCTCAAAATAACAAGAACAGATCCCAGAATTACAAGAAAACAATCTCATAATTCTAAAATCTCTTGTTTTTATGACGTAGTAAGTCCTAATTATGAGATAAGGTCACTATTTCTCCCCCAAGTAATTGTAATGTGCTTCCATAGGACACAGTCAAAGGCACGCCCCTTCAAACCAGTGAGATGAAAAAAATGAAATACAGAAATCTCTTATCTAAAATAACCAGAATGGTGTGTTCATGTAGGACAAATGTAGGACTAATTACTGCATGTACAGTTATTGTGCTTGCATTCTTCAGTTCACTTTGTGATATCGAGCGATGGCGGTTTACCTCGTCTCACTGCTGAATAGGACACCATTGCCAAAGCAATCATGTTGACATTCTGTCATTCACCATGAAAGAGAGTGGCAGTCACTGTGAGTAGGAGGTGTGCAGTGGAGATGGCTTTGCTAGATGTGTGTTTTTGAAAAGGAGAAAAATCACATCAACAATTTCTGGAAACTTGTAGGGCAAGACACAAGCAGCCCAAGCTGACCATTCACAGTTCCTGTGGTCTCCGCATGATATCTCTGTATCTGTCTACTATCTACTGCAGCACAGACATATAGTTATAGATAACTATACTTATACACTTAACGGTATGTATGTTGTAGCCTGTTAGTTCCTGAGTATAATTCCAGCTTTAGCCATGTATGATCACAGATTATCCAGGTAACAAAATACAGCTAATGCTCATAGACTGTAAAAATAATGGATGTGGAAGTGCCTTAACCCTGCATTCTATCTAATTTCCAACGGGTGGCCACTCCACTGGTTGCAAAAAGAAGTCAGTTTCTATTAAAGTCTATGGGAAAATTAAATCACTTGGTTTATTACTACCTCAGTAAACCTTTTCATAATGAGTTTATAGTCTCAATCGCTATTTTCAAGTCTTCTGAAATCCAGCATGATGTTCATTTAGTAAGTTATGGTCCCATTTATTTTAAAATAGACGATAAAGCAGGAGATGCTTTATGGGTGTGGTTATACACCGACCTGTCAATCAGGACAGAGGCTTAGCAATGCTATCATGGCACTGTGTACATTCAAATAGCTGTAAACTTGTTGCCGCGTTATCCTCCCCAGATGGGTGGCGTCACGGTTGCTACATCCGCTATTTTTAGTCTATGCTAATGCACCAGTGCTACTTACAGTCTGTCTTTCAAGCCTGCTGGAAGTCGTTATTCAATATCATAATTATTCATTATTTTATAGGGAACTTGCTGTTGACTTTAAGGGCCATTTAAGGTGCTTACACACCAACCAGACAGCCGACCGTCGGCAGAAAAGGCAGTCGGACTGATCAGTCGGGTCCCCGAGGTCCAAAAAAATGCCTCAAAACACACTGAGGCGATGCCGACTTGCGCGTGCGCAAAACGTAATATGTCTCCATAGCAGCAGGCAGCGCTTCTCTTTCCCAGAAAATGAAAACCGGCAGCTGATAGGACGAACGCGTCACATGGTTCTTTTTTCTCCGGAAATTCACAGCCAGACTGTCATGGCAGCTTGTTCAAAATACAATCTCATATTGTACTGAAATAGTTCACCGAAACGTGTTTCTGAAAACATTTTAAGCGAGAAATAGGCGTATTAAGATCTATACATAGCTAGCTATATGCCTACATAACGTTACTACAGACATAGTGATTACATTGCCTTGCTTCTCTCTTATGATACATCCAAGGGCTGTATGCTGTAAAGCTTGTAATCTTGTGCCATGGATGAGCTTTGTTCGCGAAACTGCAGGCTAACTGCTAGCGCTAGTTAGTAGCTAGCTAGCTAGCTAGTAGCACGACATAATTATTAAATCTCCTTGGTTGTCTAGCTAAATACATCTATAGTTTATTTAGCTAAGCATGTAAACGATCGGGAACAACGAAAACACAGTGTTTAACGTTAGTGAATATTTTAGACAATGAAAACGGCGAGTTCATGAGTTCGCCACTTGTAAGAGACACGAGAGAGAAGCTCATGAACGAGCATGTTGCTACCGGTTGCTAAGACAACACAAACAAATTGTTGCTAGTGCGCGTGTCCATCGTGACGTCATGGGCCAACAATGCAGAAGATCCGAGCTCCATGTTTCCTTTATGCGCTTTTGAGCACTCTCATTGATACGTACGGGGCTTCCCGCCGAACACTGTATCCAGTTCTCTTAATACATCCATGCACGGAACACACCGAACAGACTCGAGTCACTGACCTCGCCAGACCTGTGTCAGCGCCCTTTTAATCAGCACAGGTAATACTCAGTTCTGTTTAGCCAGAGCATCAGAGCAAATCAGCTTGCAGAGATTTGAAGTGTGCTTGAAACAAATAATCCATCACAGATTTCCTTGCCTTTATTGTTTTCATCAAAGTACATTATCGTCACCTCCTTTATGGTGAGTTTAAGGCCGCTCTGATGTCAGAGATTTGAGAGTTGGACGCCAACGACCATTACATTCATGAGTTACATTGCTGTGAAATCAAATCCATAAGACTGCAGTTGCATTTCTTTGTACAATACTGTACTGTATGATGAAGGACATGATGTTTGTTCTCAAGGACAAACAATTTTCACATAGATGTGACGAGAAGGATACAAATTATGCAAATATTTATTTAGCACATTGCAAGAATGCACAGTATAAAATAAAATTCAAACTTAACACTAGAACGGCCATGACGGTCATTTTGACCGTTTTGAAATTTTGCTGAATAAAAAAAATACAATCCTGCTGCTGCCTGACTTTTCCTAAAAGAGTCTGTATTTTAATTTAAAATTGTTTTTATATACATTACACAAAAGGCAAAGAAAATACAATCACTTTTACCTATTTCGGCCATACACGGTCATATTGACCGCTTGGATTTTCGAGATTTTGTTTTTAATTTTTCGCGTGGTTGAAGATGCATCTTGGTTGCTTAGTAACTACCATAGTTCTCTGTCAGAGAAACGTAACTAGCGGTCTCGGGTAACAAGTGTGGGCATCACCGATGGGCCAAAGGAAAAAAAAGCCAGAGTCCGTAACGTAGGCTACTACGGCGTGGATGGACTCTGTTCTGAATCAGAAGAAAAGCACCGGGCACTCGCTCTGTGAAAGGCGCGGTACACGTAGATGGCCGGTGGCTGTTTACATGTTCATATAACTGTATACATCCTCGAAAAGGCTGGAATCATTGTACACATCCTCTCCAAGGAGTGCACTAGCAGTACAATTGTCCGGAGGAAGTTCATGCAGCAACTGGCAGAGGAGCTGAGAGCGGAGTTTATGGAGGAAAAAGGGCAGCGGCGCACGGTCCGAACAGCGCTGAGCACCACAGCAGACACTAAAACAGAGGCAGTGCCAGGTTAGGTTATAGCTAAATGTTCAAATAAGATACTTTTAATTGTTATTTGGCTGTTATGAGTTAAGTTGAATGAATTTCCACATCATATTTTTCGGGATATGAATGTATGAAATAATTACGGTTTACTATGCCATGATATGAATTATTGAAACACGTATTACTACTCAAATGTATAATTAAACTCGTTAACATGTACATTTCGGTGTTATTACGTTTTTCTAAAGATATCCTAACACAATACATAATACAATATCGCAATTAGGTATTTATCATGAGAGATAGTTTGGAATCTGGCGGTCAAAATGACCGCTCACGGCAGTTCTAGTAGTTATGGAATTCCGGCACTTCTAGTGTTAAATGTTTAACTTGACCCCACTCATGTGTACATTAAATAATAATGTACAGATCTACAGAAAGGTTTTAAAATTATATTGTTATGTAATTAAACCCGACGTGGAGAAAGTCTTTGCAGATGCAGCCCCTCTTGAAATTTTGGCATTACATGATTTGCAAATCGCTGTCCGTGGGTCTTTCTCAGATACACTGAAATACATCCACACCGCAGACATGTTGCTTCAGACAAGCACGTGCAAGTCGCGCTGTTTGCATCATCAAAACATTTCGGCCGTATTGTTTCGGATCCTTTAAAGATCGAATGACAGCTGTACACAACGTGTTGATTTGATGGAGTTGAAATCTAAAAGCAGGTGTTTTGGAAGGAGCCCTGTAAACAGTATTGTTTGGTTGGTGTGTTATTCCTCTCAGCCTGACCTCTTCTCTGTTAGCTCTGTAAGTCAATGTAGGATGAGGCCAGTGATGTATAGCTTTCCATTTGTGGCGGCTTGGAGTAGAGAGTTCTTATGATTGATATTCTCAGAAGCACTCAAGGATGCTCTTGACAACCGTGTGCAAAGCACCTCCTCGTGTGTATGAAGCCCTTTGCCTCCGAGGCCTGTGCGTTAATGCTCTGTTTGCCGGTTATTTTCATTAGCTAAATGTATGTTGTTGACATGACGTGATGGATGGGGTGTTATTTTTGGTGTGTGTGTGTGTGTGTGTGTGTGTGTGTGTGTGTGTGTGTGTGTGTGTGTGTGTGTGTGTGTGTGTGTGTGCGTGTGTGCGTGTGTGTGTGTGTGTGTGTGCGTGCGTGCGTGTGTGTGTTTAAGCTTGAAGGGCGCGGCACAAGAGGGGTGTTCAGCACTAAACGGTTCGGTTTAACCCACACAGGGAGCTGACACTTTACTCCCCATGAATAGCTGACCTTTCCCTGTGCACATCAAGTCACTCACTGTACTTACATTTATTTCACTTTGTGTTTAGCAATTAAACAGTCCTTTTTCTTGCATATATTTCATGTTCTTCTCAACTGTGTTTTTCTGAAAAACCTGGCACATCAGTCCACAGATTTCAGAAAATTGAATTAAAACTATCTGAATGTTTAGCCGCTTTGTAAACACGAAAGCACCCAGAGAGCCAAGACTGCACAGCCCTCTACATTTGCTTTATATACAGTACAAAATGTTATCAGCGTCTGGATCCAGATCGGCATCACAATACGCAGTGATGGATAAACATGCTGACTGGCTGAGGACAGCCATGATTCCCTAAAAACTTCATAACTACGTTACAGCTTAGTACAAATAATTCCTCATGCTGTAGGGTCATCCCCATGTGAAATGCCATCCGATTTTGCATAATCAATCAGATTTAATATGCATTTGGTGTATGTTTGGTTGCGATTGCATAATGTTTTCAAGAGTTACAGCAGTTTAAATTGAGTCAGAAATATTCTAATAATTTGATAGGAAAGAATGGTAATTTGGTACACCAGAGAAAATAGTGTCAAAAGTCAGAGACAGTTTACTAGACAGTTAAGCTAGTTGTCTTGAGTTATAGCAGTTGTTGAATCCGGAGAAATTCCCTTAAAATAACTGCTTCATTTATACGTAAATAATGACAGGTAATAATAATTCATTATTGGAAACTTTATTCTTCATATTTGTTGAAATGTGTGCTTGTCTGTAGACAAATTTAGTTTTGTTCCAGTGACCTGCTGTCAGCTAATTCAAGTGATAGTTTGGACATTTTGAAGTGGGGTTGTATGAGGTACAGTACTTCTGCATAGTCAGTGTGTTACCTACAGTAGATGGTGGTCAACACGCCCCCAGTTTGGAGAAGCAGGCAGGAGAAGCCAAACAATGTACAGTTGGGGCAGCAGCGAAGCGTATTTTAGCTACCTAAAAACATCAATGTTGTACGCTAAATTTAGAATATTTTCGCCGCTTTACCTTGCTGTCAGACAGCCCTTTATGATGGGGAACTGAAGCCATTATATTGCTCTCTTCAAAGCCACCAGACACAGAAGTTGTTGGTTGTTGGTCTTAAGCTGCCTCGATCGGTTAGATTGTTTGTGTTGTTGTGTGACTTTGGTGAATCTCCGAAACTAACCCTTTCAAACACCGAAGTGTCATGGCGATGTCAACGACGGAGGCGGCAGCAGTAACGGCTCGCAGTCTGAAAAGCATTATAAATGGATATATGATGGCGGTATTGACACCAAAAATGTAGGATTCAGGATTAAATCACTTGGTGAAATGATTATTTTCTGGCTTCTCATCTCTTTAGCATAACGATGCTCAGCATAGCCACATTTCTCAGGCTTTCACCGTTACTATTAAGGTGGATGAATGGTGGGGAAATATGGATGTCTGTGCGTTGATAATCATCACTGTCTTTCATGTCTCCCGCTGATGTTTTGTTCTTTAAACTTAAACAACATGTGGGTGTGTGTGTAGGATCTGTGACCCACAAGACGCATGGCAGGATGCCAGGCGAGGCATTGATGCGTTTAGCTGCCACGGTGGTGTGGATGACTCACCTTCTTGCTCATGTCGGAGTAAATCCATGTCCATGCATGTTGGTGTTTGTGTGTGTGCGTAAGCATATGAATGTAGAAGCCTCCTGAGACACACACGTTATACAATACATGTATTATGTAATTATAAAATATATGTGAAATGCTACAATTGCAGCAGTAGAGACGTAAATAGAGACAAATCTCACAGAATGTTTGGAGTGTCTGTTTTTCCTCCAGCTGCTGTATGTTCATATATCAGAGAAACTGTATACATTATACAAACATTAACCATTCATATCTCATTACTGGATGTATTAACAAAGTCGTAGTGGAACAGTAATATATTTTTTTCAGGTGTTTTTTTCAGTTTAACCTAGGATGTCTTTCTGTGGGTCTAGAGGAGATTTGTCTGAGAAAATAATCCTGATGATGTCATCCGTGTATCTTAGCTTGGGCTCGGAGACAATTTTTAAAAAAAAATTTAAGTGCTCATATTGTGCTCTTTGGCTTTTTCCCTTTCCTTTATTGTGTTGTATATCTTTTTTGTGCATGTTATAGGTTTACAAAGTGAAAAAGCCCAAAGTCCACCCCAAAGGGACTTACCATCTTCCAGAGAAAACACTGTTCACAAACTGCTCCAAACAGCTCTGTTGTAGTCCAGCATTTACTTCCGTGACCAACGTGTGTCATTTTGCGTCACTTTGTAACACATGTTAATAATAATAATGCTCGCCTAGCTGCTAGTGTGGCACGCCCTCAAACCAAGCTAGATAGAGCGGAGTTCAGATAGTTGTATCGCCATGTCCAGGAGACAGAATTAAAACCTTACGTATGAAAGATGAATTTGTTAACATTTAAATAACTTGCCACTCTAGGTTGCAAAGCTGGTTTGGGTTGTTCTGCCTGTGTTTCGGGATCAGACTCAGGTTCGAACATGTACGGCTGAGCTGAAGCCATGGTTACGGGCTGAAGCAGGTTTGTTTTGGATCAAACTAGCTTGCTTGTCAGGGCACGCCCTCATACTCTGCTTCTGACTGGCTAGTAGTCCTTACCTAGGTACTGGCATTTGGGACATCTGGAACAGAAGTGAGGTGCCTCACTCTGTAGCTAAAACAGAGAGCTCAACACACAGGGTGAAAAGAGGAGCTGCAGCAATGTGCAGTACAACAAATATATGGTGTTTTTTGAAAATTAAACCATGTAAACCTATTCTGGTACAACCTCTAAATACAATTATGAAGCTGAAAATGAGCAAAATATGAGCACTTTAACAGAGAGCTGCATTACGAACTGGGCATTTACCAGGCAGGGAAGGTCTAATAAAACATGCTGTTGGTTACATTATGGGAAATGCTGGATCTAGAATCTTTGGAGTTTGACTTGGAGATATCTCATCCTCCGCTGCTTCAAATTTCTTTTCTTCTTTTTTTTTGTGTTTTGTGCGTCTTTCAACTTTATGAAACTGCAATACTCACTGGAATAGCCATTACATTCCACAGATCTGGATCATTCCTTGTTTTTCATACTGTATATTGAATTTTAATAACACCTCCGTACTGACCGGAACCCTCCCCACCTCTCTCAAGTGTGCTGATTCCATCAGTTGGACGCCAACTGCTCTTGATGATTCCATCAGTAGTTTTACATTTGGGGCCAAGGGGTTCCACAAGGGTCAACCCTTGGACCTGGCCTCTTTGGACATTTAGAGTCGTTTTTTTACCTTTCTAAGTGACAATGAAGTTTGTATTTTTATTTTTATACACAATACATTTCTAATCCAAATAGTGGTAAAAATATGGATTGTTTGTCCCTGATTGATGGAGCTGATTCCCAAAGCCATTACAATCCACATGATGAACACATGGGAGTACAGAACCAATACCTTAAATGTGTTTTATTTATTTAGATTTTATTATTTTTTATTGTTTATATTCTTTAATAATTGAAATATCTTACATTAGTAACATGATGGGGGTTACAACTACATTTCACTGTGCAATCCTTTATTGTATAATGACAGTAATAAATAAATAATTGAAAGGAGAATTCCACTGATTTTATACACCAACATCTGTGTACAGTTGTTGGGGGGAACTACTGTACATGTGAAAAATAATTAATCATTTTTATAATTATTAATTATTTAAAGCCTTTTGTGGCTGCAGTGGGAGGGAGCTATGTAAAGTCTGCTAAATTGCCTTAAGTGATGTAATTTGAGTCGGCGTCGTTTGGGTCTGAAGACAAGTTTGAAAATGAAACAAATCTGGGGGAGACAAGTTAAAAAGAAGTGATCGAGGCTACATTAGCCGCTACTAGCATAACACACCCAAATCTCAGACTCAACTGTCAGCGGCCAAGTTGCATTGTGGGTTATATAGGTGGCAGGTTTTGACAAGTAAGAAGAATGTGTGAGTCGCTATCTGGTTCTGTTGCAACGATTCTGATTACTTTTTTTTAAAAACTGTCCTGACAATGTTATAGAAGTGCAATGCTAAATTGGTGGAGTACTTTTGTAAGGGATAATTCTGGTTTATTCCAACCCGATTTTTACTTTAGTAGTTTTATAATTTCTAATAATTATGATAACATTGCACTCACCAAAATAATTATACAGATCTGGAAACACAGAGACATTACTACGACAAAGAAAAACAAAACAAATGGTTCAATTGTTTAAATGTTCAATTTTCCTTAAAATAATGATATGCTCACTCAAATGCATGGCCATACGGAATCTGCAGAGGCAGAATACCGCAGAACTTTTCATAGATCTTTTCGTAGATTTTCTGCAGATTTTAAACAAATAATAATAAAAAAAAAAACATAAAATAAAAGAATGTTTACACATCTCCACCCCATGCAAAACATCCCACAGACTTTCATTCTGGATCACTGCTGAAAACTGTAAAATGGCAGATTCCATTTGGGTCTGTTGAAATGACAGGTGCCATTGTTATCATACTTGGTATATATTATGTTATTTCATTTCTTTATTTTTGATCAAAATTAAGAATATTTGTGTATTTTATACTGTAGAGTAATAGTGTTTTAGGACCTGAGCTCTTCACTGACCAGGGGTTTGTGTGGATATCACCTAATTCTACTGTGTGTGTGTGTGTGTGTGTGTGTGTATGTGTGTGTGTGTGTGTGTGTGTGTGTGTGTGTGTGTGTGTGTGTGTGTGTGTTTCCAAAGGGAAGGCAGCACCAGTATTCTTAACAACCTGCTGTCCAGGATGGAGCAGTACGCCAATAACCTGGAGAACCTGGTGGAGGAGCGAACACAAGCCTACCTGGAGGAGAAAAGGAAAGCCGAAAACCTCCTCTATCAAATTTTACCACAGTAAGAGCAAACATCCACAAGTTAGTCCTTCCACCCAAAAGCTTAAAAACTCCAATTAACTTGAATCTATCAAATAGGGCGAGTGTTACCAGCGTGGCTCAGTGACACTGTCAATTGTGATAAATCCCTGTATTAATTAAAGACTCCAAATCTCTCCCAACACCACGTTTTAATAACAGATACACATTTCCCCGTGGTGCGATCTCACTGTAGATGAAAGGAAGCGGAGAGAGCTGACAGGCAAACTGCTCATTAAGGGAGACAGAGGAGCAGAAATGATAGCGGGTTTAGGCGTTTGGATAACACCGCAGAAGCAAATCCCCATCTTTCTCACTCATTTATCCGCTTTTCCTGCTAAAAAAATCATCCCTCCTTCAAAGTCATACAGAGAGGAGCCTGGGAGAAAGGACAGCTATCATTTCTCAGCACACTAGCTGACTTCTGCCACAGTGATGTTTCCCCCGGTATTATTTGAGTGAGAGAAAATTAGCGTGAGCAGACTAAGTAAAGATGAACTGACATGCGGTTATAATTGAACCTGCCAGGCATTTTGTAGCTGTGTTTTAGCGAGACCAATCTTCGAGGAAGATTGTCAACAAAACAACTACTCTTAGAGCCTGTAGTTGATTGTTTGACTTTCTTTTTTTCCAGTCGTTTGAGTATCGTGAACATTTTGACCTCATGCCTCTTTCTCTCTGCATGCAGTTCAGTAGCAGAGCAGCTAAAACGAGGGGAGACGGTGCAGGCGGAGGCGTTCGACAGCGTCACGATTTACTTCAGCGACATTGTGGGCTTCACGTCCATGTCTGCAGAGAGTACACCGCTACAGGTACACAACATGTCACTGCAGATTCCCACTCTGCAGCTCACTGTTTCTGTCCGTCTATCTGTGTACGTTTTCTGACTTTTCTCAACATCTGCCAAGCTAGTCCGAAAGCTTGAAAAAAAAGAAGAAGAAAAAAAAAATCACTGTTCGTGATCACAGTCAGAGTGAATTTCTCTGTTCATACATAAAAGTGCTTAGTGTCAGGTCACAGTACAGTGTGCCTCATAGTTTTCCACAGTGCATGTTCCCACACACGGGCTGCAACTCAAAATAGTAGAGTTGTTAGATGGAAGAGTGTGTTGACGCAGAGTTGAGTCACATTGTGCCATCACATATCTCCCTCTCACTTGAATACCAAAGGTAGGTTTTCTAGAGCAAATACATTATCATGATGTCACATCCAGGCAGAGGGTCTGAAGTGTTGATGGACAATCTGACACCTTCAGATGGAGTGGGATCCCCCCCCCAAGAACGGGCATTTGCTCTTCTAATCTTAACAGTTATCCAAAACCAATCCAATCCAAATGTATTTAAGAAAAAGAGACATTAAAGAACAACAACAGTTGACCAAAGTGCCGTACAATCAAAGATAACAAAAACATAAAAAGAGCACAGTTAAAAGACCAGTTTAAAGACAAAATCACAATAATATAGAAAGGCAATTATCGTAGTGTTTTAAAAGCCTGAGAATAAAGATTTTAAGACATGATCATTTTAAAACAGGCAGTGTAGGGGCGAGCCTAACATGTAGAGGCTGCTCATTCCAGAGTTTAGGGCCTACAACTGTAAAGGCGTGCTCTCTCCTGAGCTTCAGCCTTGATGTTGGGACGACAAAGAGCAACTGGTCAGCTGACCTGGGTGGCCTCGGGGGGGGGGGGGGGCTTAAGTTGGTAAAAGATTGGAGAGATAGGTTGGAGCTAGCCCATTTAGTGATTTGTACAATTTTATATACATTTTAAAATCAATTGTAAAACGTACAGGGAGCCAGTTAAGGGAGGCCAGTGCGGGGGGGGGGGATGTGCTCTCACCAGCGTGTTCCTGTTAAAAGACAAGCTGCAGCCTTCTGAGATAACTGGCCAGATATTCATACAGTACAACAACGTATCCCATACAGTTACATTTAATCCAGTACTGTAGTGCTAGTGAACCAACATAACCGTGTGTACAAGCCCCTCCCAATGAATAATGCCTTCATCATTCAACGGTGGAGGTTGTAAATGCTGCATTTATTAAAAACAAAACAAAAAACGTTATACTTAATTCTTAAACATTTATATCAATCACGTAAACGATACAAAATGATACAATTGGATATACTGCTTTCATAATAATGGCAGCCCAACAAAATATTAGAAATTCTATGAAAATCACCATATTATGATTCTTATGTTGTAAAAGTCCACTATCCTTTACTCTCTGCAGGTTGTCATATTGCTCAGTGATCTGACACCTTCTCACAATCTAGAATATCAAATACAATATAGAGTAAATGCTTTTTTCAACCCAAAATTCATACAGAGCAGGTGACGACACTTTTTTTAGCCCCCAGTACTGGATGCAGTTGTTCCTGTCAGGCCAAATACAGGCCCAAATACCTCCAACCCCAAGAATACCTTCCAAAAATGTGGCCCTTGGTCTCACTGTCAGCCACTCAGTCAATCAAATACTTCACCGTGTGTTGACCTGTAATTGTACTTGTATTATTGTTGCTTGCTGACGTCACATCATCAAACCTCTGCTGTCTCTCTCTCTCTCTCTCTGCAGGTTGTCACATTGCTCAATGATCTGTACACCTGCTTTGATGCCATCATCGATAACTTTGACGTATACAAGGTAAGTCAGGAGGATCAGTTTTTTTTTTGTTTTGTTTTTTTTGGGCATTTCTGATTTATTGGATAGGAAAGCTGAGATATGAAAGGGGAGAGAGAGGGGGGAAGACATGCAGGAAAAACGTCACAGGTCGGAGCCGAACCCTGGACCTTCATGCCCGCTCTACCAACTGAGCTAGCCAGCCACACAATTATGGTTTTTAATGCAAGAATGTGGCGTATTTGTTTCCAGTCTTAACTTGACTTTTGTCTTACTTTATGTTTAAGCATGCAACTCAAATGTTTGAGCATGTGCATTTTATAGCACGAGTGCTCGAGTCACCTCAAACACCAACAGTCGCGATACAGTGATCTACCTATTGATACCTTCAAGGCCTTTATAGGCATCCTGGGACGACAACAGCAGAAATATATGAATCACGTTTTATTATGACTCTCTCACTCCTTATGATTCGTCCCTCAGGTGGAGACGATCGGCGACGCCTACATGGTGGTGTCAGGGCTGCCGGTGCGAAACGGGAAACTGCACGCCCGAGAGATCGCTGGGATGTCGCTGGCGTTGTTAGAGGAGGTCAAAACGTTCAAGATCCGACACAGACCCAACGACCAGCTGAGACTCAGGATAGGTATACACACAGGTGAGTCTGACCCGGAACTGTGTACATGTGTGCCGAGGTGACCTGGACGGCCCCAGATTCAGTCTCTCATAGTGGCTCCTGTTCATCCTGCTGAGGAGTCAATCATTTATTTTCTGCTATTTTTTATTGGTATGGCTATTTTTAGCTCTGGCACAGGAAGATCATTATCCCATTCTTAGACTAGCATTGCCAGACCTGGCTCCTTTGCATTTCTTTGAACCAATCACAATCGTCTTGGGCGGCGCTAAGCTCCGGACGCCGCGGAGGTGGCTCTGCAAAATAGTCTCAGGAAGGAACTTGTTTTGGTGGAACATTTGCACCCCGCAAAAGAAAACGCCATATAAAATATTGCATGAAGGTAACTGTTCACTCGATACAGTAACTATTTAAATTAGCTGGATATATGGTTAAAGGTCATTTGCTCTTACCAGTGTATTGCCATGTGTACTTCGTCTACAGCAATCCCCCCCAATTGGTCCCAAAACGTGCCAGTTAGATATTCTTTGCAAATCTTTACACTCATTAAAGTTAACAAATGTTATGTGGCAATTATCCTGGAAATGAACTTCTGTTGATCCAGACTATCCCATTCTTAATTCTGCCTTGTATCCATCAACAATTGATTGGCTCCTAGTGGGAAAACAGCCGGTAATGAGCACCACACCAGACCTTTTTGAATTGTTGAACAAATCACAGATGCAGGCAGTGATTCAGAGGTCTAAACAGGGCTACTTGAGTTTTATGTGAGCTTATTCAGTTGTAGCTTCCATTACCAAGAAGTATACAGTAGTTCACTCTCCATGTATACATGCTGTAGACAAATTGGTCTCTTGGTTGCAATAAATTTAGCAAATAGGTATATCTCATAAACTGGGAACTCAAGCTCAAGTGTAGGCCAGTTGTGATTTGTAACTTCCCACTGCTGGATGCCAACATACTGACTGGACATACACACTCAGGATGTGTTATCTTGACCTGTCTGCAGCATTTAGTCTGATGTAACGTATGAGAGGCTTCTGAGACAGCATTTAGACTGTATCCGCTCACGGCAGCACTGTTTATATTCTTAATCAGACACTTGACATGCAACAGAAATGGACCAGAGTGTGTAGGCTGATACTTAGCATCGTCAGAGTCATTTAAATGCATTCTGAGCCCAATTTCCCTTCACTCACACCTCTGTCGTCCTATTTAAAAACGTGTTGTGTGATAATGACAGCACTTCCCAGCATGCCAGATATTATTGGGGGGTTTTCTCTGCTGTAAAATGTGACTATATGTAGCTTGTGTTTTATAGGTCCAGTCTGTGCCGGTGTGGTCGGTTTGAAAATGCCCAGATACTGTTTGTTTGGAGATACTGTCAACACGGCATCTCGAATGGAGTCCAACGGAGAGGGTGAGTCACTGTCACTTGTTTTTGTTCTATTTTTTTTTTTTTTTTTTAGATTATTTTTTGGGGCATTTTGACAGGACAGCTGAAAACATGAAAGGGGAGAGGGAGGGGGGGGGACGACATGCAGCAAAGGGCCGCAGGTTGGCGTCAAACTCGGACCCGGTGCGTCGAGGAGTAAACCTCTATATATGGGCGCCTGCTCTACCAACTAAGCTACCCGGGCGCCTGCTTTACCAACTGAGCTACCCGGGTGCCCGGTCTCTTTTTCCCTTTAAGTTTTTCCTTATCCGAGCTGATAGTAAGATAAATTGAGGATAGAGAAAAGGAATATAAATCGTGACAAAGGTTTCTTTCTAACTTTCCTTATTTGGGGTAGTGGTGATAATGTTTTTGGATGATACTGTAAAAAAAAAATCACAGTTTATATGCCCAGTTTATTCAATCTTGTACTCGGAACGTACTCTGTGATTGAATCTCTATCTTTATTGAACTTTAAAGGGTTATTTCATTCCTGCCTTTCTATCTGCTATGTGGCCGGATGGAAACATTCTTCAGTGAAAATATGATTTCAAAGCTGAATATAAGACGTATTGACCTGCTGACTCTAATACTTTCTACACTGACATTTCTGTTCTGAACCAGCAGTGACAGGAACTAGTGTTATGAACCTGTGGTTGGGTAGTCATCAGATGTATTGATTAAATACTGAGTCACTTCCTGTATTCTGCCTCCACTGGTAAATAATTCATAGCACTTACAGCTAAGGGCCCTTAGCCAGCGCTAAACGGTGCAGCCCGAAGCTTCACAGGCAAGAACCTCATCTCACATCTCTGCACTGTATGCATTTATTGGACAAAACAATACAGATTTTCATCACCGTTAGCGTTTCAGCCGCTGACGTCTGAGGGGACTGAACACAGCGCTCCTCCGTTTCCTCATCTGCTGTGTGAGAATAAAGCAGTGTGTTGCTGATGCAAATATTGTCCGAGTTGTCCTTTGTCATTCATTTGTTGTGCTTTTGATGTGTTTTGCAGCCTTAAAGATCCACGTGTCCTCGGCCACCAAAGAAGTGCTGGATGAGTTTGGCTACTTTGATCTCCAGTTACGAGGAGATATAGAAATGAAGGTAAGAAGCCTTCCTTTGATTTTTAAAAATGGGCCAAGTCTAAGCACCAGTGAAAGAGCAAGCATTGCACTAAGAGAGGCTGTCCCCCTTGTGTTTGTGGTCGCTGAATAAAGTGCGCTTTAATGACTTGCAGTTGCCGGTGCAGTTTGCCTTGTTTCAGAAATGTTCTAGAAATGAGTGTTAAACAAGACGGAATAAGGCAGATCACTTGCAACAACTTTATCTCTATTGGAAATAGATCAAATACATCTAGTTAGATTTTATACTAGACACAATAACTTGTTGAAAAGAAGATTTTCTATAGTATGATATCTCTAAATCCTTCCAGGAAAGACAAATTAGCATCCTACAATCCTAAAATGTTACGCCTTTTAATGTTCAAATAATTGAAGGATCCTATGCTGCTTCGTGGATTGGGCTACAGGTTATATTCAGTATTGTGGTATTATTATACAGCCACAGCCGGCGGAGGCATTATGTTTTTCTCATGAATGCTAGTCTCACATTGCCAGACCTTCCTCCACAGCGCTGCAAGGAGGGTCTGTTTAGTCCACACAGCATTCTGGGATGGGAGAAAAACGTGCTCTGGTTTATTGGCATTTCTTTAAACCAATCACAATTGTCTTGGGCGACGCTAAGCGGCGAACGGACCCACCGTGCCGCTGCTAAATAGTCTCGGGAAGGAACTTGTTTTGGTGGAACATGTATACGTTCAAAAGTTGTTTTAGTCGTGCAACAGAAAACTCAGATTGGACAGATAGTCTAGCTAGCTGTCTGGATTTACCCTGCAGAGATCTGAGGAGCAGTTAACCATAGTCCTCAGAAATCCACCGGAGTTTAAAATGCCAACACAAAGGAAGAGGAAGGTGACGGACATCCAAAAAGAGTAACATCCGGTGGAATTTCCGGTGCCACCTGAACAATCTCGGAAGTGGAACGCCGTGGATATAGACTACATGAATGCAATATCTATGGAACACCTTGAGGGGATTTCTTCAAATTTGGCTCAATTGTCCGCTTGGACTCAATGAGGATTATAATTTGGTGGTCAAAGGTCAAGCTGATCTCACGTAACACATGGTGTGGCCATAACTCAAAAATGTAATCGCTAATTATGACAACATATCACACAAATGTCTAAAAGGATAAAATGATGAAGTGAAGACATTTTATATAACAAAGGTCAACTCCCCAACCCTCAGCACCAAGAATTCTTTAAAACAGCATTTAGATCATCATGTAAGGAGATTACGTTTACACAAAATATATCTGAACAGTTAAATGAATAAATACATGTGAATGTTGCTTAATAGTTGTCGATTCACTTTCTGACAATCAACTAGAGTCCTCCCTTTTGCTGTGATTCCACTGTATGGAGCGGCTCTGCTGGTACCAGCACTTTTCTCTTTTGGTTTTCCACTGCAGATAGTTCCCCCTCAGTGTAGGAAGGATTCTCATCTTATCGCCATAGTGACGCCCTGTGAAACAGCTGTGACATTATCTTCAACGTGGCACTCACTGAATCGTTTCCTCGGCAACCAAACATCTGCAACATCTTCTTCTATTATACGGCATAGTGTAAAATGGCGGGTGTGTGCAGCATGTCCCATGTCGCCTCTGACCAACTTTCCACTGGCAACTTTTGCCAATATAATATTCTATTCTATTGCTGACTTGACATCTGGGAACAACTGACCAAGTCAATTGATGGTTCTCATAACATCTTGCCAAAGGACTACAGTTGAAAAGTAGCCGGCTGGCTAACACTGGCACATTTACAGAAATGTTAATGAATGTGCGCTGTCCCTGAAATATGAAATCCTATTTTTATTGTATCTGCTCTTAAAAAAGACACTTCCTGAATGTGGCGGAGTCTGAACACAGCAGACAACAGTCGAAAACAAAAAAAAAAGTTCTTCAGTTATCAGTAGGCAATAATCGATGATGGCCTGTCACTGCAGTGATTCATATCAACCCCCCTAGTGACGATGTGCTTCATTTGCCTTTGATTATGCATAAATGCTTGATTTGTGGGGAAAGGTGGAGGTGTAAGCTGAGCTGCAGTAACCATCCAGGTCACCGTTAAACAAAGGGCGGCCCAATAGAGGATATCACCCCCCCCCCCCCCACCCCCACACTTCTTCTCCATTGATTAACCTATTGATTTCTGTGTTGTTCCAGGGCAAAGGCAAAATGAGAACGTATTGGCTTCTTGGGGAGAAGACTGATGTGTATGTTATCTGAGAGGCCTGCTGATAATGTGGCAGCAGCGGTGGAGACGACAGCAGAAGCTCCGGTGGCCGAGCCACTACTTTATTTGTTCTAGAATAAGTCCTTATTGGTGATTTCCATGCAGAGGAAAAGAGAACAACACCATATGACAAAAACCAAGGGAATTCCAGGTATATTTATTACCTGCATACTATAGCTGCAAAAAAAGAAAAAAAGAAAAAAAAATATTGTAAAAGTAGTTTTTTTGTATGAAAATTCTTCTGTCCTGAGTGAGTACTTTTCACTGATAAATTCTTATTTTTTGTGCTTTCTATATTAAGATTTGTATAATGTGTTTGGAAGTCAATGATGTGTTAATATATCTTTGAAACATCCATTGAAGTTTGGAGGCACAGCTTTACAATTGATGTCACTGCAGGGGTTCATAAACCGTGTTACACAGTACAAGATAATATGTATATATGTATATCCAAGATACTGTAAGATATTTTGTTCAATAAACTGAGTACAACACTCTTTTTCCATTTATGGACCAGGGAGTATATTTATGATTTTGCTATTCGGAGTGTGGTTAGTTATTGATATTTGCTTTCACCAAGGGTGTAGTCAGCTCTGTGGACATAGGTCTGGCTATATGATCATACCTTACCATTTTCAGCGTGTAGCGTGCTAGCTGGAAGTCAGTTGTTGTTTCCCCGAAGCGAAACAGAGTTTGAGAACGACAACACACAGAGAGCGGAAGGTGAGGAGCAAAGCCTGTGAAATCAGTCTACAAAGGGTGTAACATGAGAAAGGGAGACCAGAGCCCTAAATACTCTGTTCTTTTTATGCATTAATGTTAAAATGTGAGCTCTCGGAATGTATCTGGGCCATATCCTCCTGACAATACTCACCCAAATGTTTCCATGCGAGTTTAACCCAGAAAGAATTTAGAAATGACCTTGTGCTGTCCTGCTACAGTAAAAGACGAGCTGATCTACAAAGCCAGAAGCCAGTTCAGCAGAGGGGCAGTCTACTCGCTCTAACCTTTTGGGAATGTCTTTAGAAATGAAGCTGCACCTTGGAGATTTTATTTTATTTTATCTATTTTTTCTTTTCTATTAAACATCAGCTCTGCACTTTTCCCCCTAACCAGTCCTGACAGTTAGTTCGGCTTTATCTGATGTATAATTAGCCTTGTCATTTTACATTTCACAAAACTGCCAGGGTTATTACAATATTTAAAATATAACAAGTGTGCTGTTAGAAAAAAGCATTAAGCATGTGCAGCCTTATTAACTGCAAGCAGTTGTGGACAGATAAGGGAAGAAGTGGAGTTAGCCGGTAGCAGGCAGCTGTGTGTTTGTTGTAATGACATCACCGCTCATTAGATGCTCATTATCAGTTGTGGAACGGGGGCATGGGCACTGTGTGTGTGTTGGTGTGTGTGCGTTTTCATCTCTGCAGGAGAACATCTTCTCCTTCTGCACAGCTGTAGTTACCGCCCACTTCCTCACAGTGACACACACACACACACCGCCTGTTAGCGCCACAGCGAGCAGAGTGAACGTCTCTGCTGAACCCTGCGCTGAGCTGCTAACTCCTCACCACTGACCAGGCTGTCTGTCATCCAGCCATGTGTTTTCTGCCTTTTCTTACAGCCGAGGCCTTGAAGTACAAAGGCTCCATGCAAATAAAAGTATGCAAAAGTCAAATACTTCTCAAAATCGTTTTAAATCTTAAAACTAGTACATCCTGGGTGCCTGGGTAACTCACCTGGTAGAGCGTGTGGCCATATAAATAGGCTTAGTCCTTGACGCAGTGGCCGCAGGTTCAACTCTGACCTTTAAGCTGTCCTGTTGAAAATAAAGGCCTCAAATGCCCAAAAAATGATCGTAAAAAAAACAACTAGTACATCCTATTAAATTGTGGTGATTTGATGAGGAAAGAGTCTCAACTGTGAAAGAGGTTTTATCGTGCAGCATCATTTCTTTTTAAATCTGGATGGCTAGAAAGGTTTTAAGGATTGTGGAAATACCTTCAGAACAGTGTTGTTAAGCCTTCTGGATTTTTCAAAGATCACTGGGTATGTATATATATTTCATTTTTTCTCTGTAACTGGAATGTTAAGATAATACATGAGAGGTACAAACTTAGACTAGTTAGTTACTAAAATGCTGTTGAAACAAAGGTTATCTAAAACAAAGATTTCTAAAAAAAATAACTAGCGCTCACTGGGTCACCTGCATTTAGATCAGGGGTTACACAGTATGACATAGCTTGTTTTAGGGCTGCATTTTTCCCAAGAAGACCAAAAATGATATACAGAGAGACACTAAAAACAACTTAATGAAGGAGGGGAAACAAAAATGAAAATTGCTGTATCACATTTCATTTGAAATGTTAAGTAATATGCTCCAAGGCATTGTGATTCAGAAGCAAATTGGTTTTCCTGTATCATCCAATAATATAATGAAATGTTTGGAGAGAAAAGCTGCATACATATAAGCTAAAATTACTTGTCGCCATAGCTACCGCCTACTAATCCCTCCTGAAGGCTCACAAAGGATCAGCAGTGCCTGGAATTGTCCTCTGACTGACAGAACACGTGTGTGAATCTGTAGCACACACTGTGACGATTCCCAACAATGCACTGTGTTTCACATCGCATGCATGCTGTAGGCCTGAGCGCACGTCTTTGTAAAGGAGGAGAAGCACTCTAAGCTAATGATAGGTTTTCTTGTTACATTCTTCGAGGACAATAGCAAGATATTTGCGAGGTGTAGGAGGAAAGGGTGGCTTTTTGTTGCTCGGCACCGTTTGATTGCAATAGTGAGGTTACAAAAGGCAACAAAGAAAGGATAGAAAAAGATGTATGAAGCCTGCATACAAACCAAGCTTCCTGGTCAGGTGGAGGCAGTGTGAGGAAACGTACAAACAAAAAGTACTACATTTGCTTGTCGCTTTGAAAGATAAATCAAACTTTCGACAACACAACCTGGATTGTGATTTTTGCATGATCAATGGTCCATTAGCTAAACCTGCTTTATTCTTTGCAGGGCTGCATTATGGGCTCCATTTTGTGTGTGTGTGTGTGTGTGTGTGTGTGTGTGTGTATAACGTTATGTTTAGGTCTCCCAGTAGAATCCTTGTTGGTGCTCAGATTATTTAAGAGCTCCTTCAAACAGCAGAACGTTTTCTGCCAGATACTATATTATACATTATGTATAATCATTTGATAAAAATGGTCAACTGTGGCTATGTGTAAATCAGTCGCTAGCAAAAATTGTTGTGTTAGCCAATCACCAGGGCCACATGGAATCTGCGGTCGCAGAATTCTGCAGAACTTCCAGCAGATTTTAAACACATTAAGAAAATGAAATTAAAAATCTTAAAGCGTAACTCTCGGCAAAATGCAACCTAGGGTCTTTTTGTGAATGTACCCGAGTCAAACTTTAGTTTGAAAGCATATTTAGGACAGAAGCGCCACTTTTAAGATTTACCATATTCTTGTTTTTCGGTCAAATGGCCTTTTGAATGGGAGTGCTAGGGGCCCTTTTATGCTAGCCTCAAAATAGCTATTTAGCTAACACTAAGAAGGCTCGACACAACATGAGACTTTGCTCGAAGTATCGCGAGGGGCTCTACACCTTAACGCAAGCGTTGAGAAAATTGTTTGTATACACAGAGTTTACTAATTACTACTATCGAGCCAGTAAAAAATAGTTGAGGGAGGAGAGTAAAGATGGAAAGCTCTAAAAGCTTAGTTCCATATAAATGCACGGATAATTCGTTGTTTTGTCGTTAGTCAATATTGACCTTGTAGTTAAAAAATGGAGCCTCATATAAGAATGACATTTCCTCCGATGGAGTCCGTTCATTCGCATTCGGAGAGCGCCTATTTTTGACTGGGAAAATGACGGATAGCGTAAACAACAACTGCTTTTTAGTAAACTCTGTGTACACAAACAATGTTGTCAATGCTTTCGTTCATGTGTAGAGCCCCTAGCGATACTTTGAACAAAGTCTCACGTTGTGTCGAGCCTTCTTAGTGTTTAAAAAATAGCTATTTTGAGGCTAGCATAAAAGTTCCCCTAGCACTCCCATTCAAAAGGCCATGAATCTTAAAAGTGGCGCTTCCGTCCTAAATATGCTTTTAAACGAAAGTTTGACTGAGGTACATTCACAAAAAGACCCTAGGTTGCATTTTGGCAATATATATATATATATATATATATATATATATATATATATATATATATATTCCTTTTGGGTCTGCCAATCACAAAACATTCAACTATTAAAACATGGTGGAAACATATACAGTAAAGGGGAAAGTACATGAAATTGACCAACCCTTTTTAAAGCTGGTCTTCTTTTACAATGCATGCACATTAGAGTAAATGGGAAATGTCCACTTAAATTACTTAATCGCGCAGAAGGAAGCGTACTCATGGACGAGAGGTGGGAAATGTAAACATCAATGGTGGCCTCCTCGGCTGAGCTGTAGTGCTAGCTAGCGGTTAGATCCGGTCAGGTGAGATAGCATTATCGGTTAGCTCCACAAGCTAGCTATGTCGGAGCAAAAGCCTCTCGTCCAGGAGTATGCTTCCTTCTGCGTGGTGATACGGTCGGAGGGTGTCGTTTGGTAGAAAGAAAATAGTTGCTATGCAAAGCTGCTCAAAACCGGGTCTGTGGATTAATCTTGAGTACGTTAACTGCGTCATGATTTTTAGAAAGAGACATTGCTGTTGAGTTTTTCAAATGTATTTTTTTTGGTGCTTTAAGCATCACAAGCAGATTGCCATCTAGTTCCATTATATACACCTTTTTCACGGCAGACATGTTGACATGTCATGGTGGAAAAGCACAGGTGTATTCAAAACCATTAACAATGGCCCTGGTACTGTGCATGCTGACTCACTGAAATAGCTTACTGGGACACTTGATGGAATTGAGCCATCGTTAAGGTTATCAATTTCAGCTGTACTTTTCCTACTATGACAAGTCAACATGTCTGCTGTGAAAAAGGTCCATTGGAGAGAATCTCTACGGCCGATACCTCCAACACTGGGCAACTGACACCAAAACTATCTAGATTGATAAATAGCACTACAGGTAAGAAGAAAAATATGTTGCCTATTATTTTATTTGGGGTGAACTGTCCCTTTAATGTTAATCTTTGCAGTTGTCTGTAAGATTCTTTTTTTTTTTGAAGATTCTTTTTTGAGGGCTTTTCCCTTTATTTGATGGTGACAGTAGATAGACAGGAAAGGTGGGAGAGAGATGGGGGAAGAAAGCAGGCCCCGCCTGTAAGATTCTTTGTGTTTAAATCGGAACCTGTAATCTGTAATAACATTATTCATTTAAGGTTTTGATCGCTGGAACTCATCATAGTTTGACAGGTAAGACTTTAACTCCAATTTACACCGTTATTCAAACAGCATGTCCATCTCTATATCAAATATATCGTCCGTGTTCCTTAAAGTTGGTCATATAACGTGTTTTTGTAGCAATAGTTTTGTCTGTTGGTTCAGTCAGCTGCACAACAGTTACACCTAGGAGTTAGTATGTGTAAATACTTAACTATCTTATTAAGTAACAACTAATGCATAAGAACTTGTTGATGCAACTTGTAAATCTCCACTTAGTACACACTTCTAATTAGGTTTGAGCTTCAGAACAGCTGGTACAACCAGCTGCTGACGTTGTTACACTCATATAGTGACAGGTTCTACATTTCTAATCATGCTCAGCCAAAATTCAGAGCAAATAGATTCCCACTTTTGCCACTCTACTAATCCTGTCTGTTTCCACTTCATGAAAACATGAACCTGTGCCTATAGTTTTCACATTCATGTGATGTGGTTAATATTTCCAGAAGGCAGCAGCAACATTCTCAATCGCTTTGGCACAATCGTCTAATAACTATTAAACTTGGTCAAACTATATGACTATTTAAATGAACATTAGGTCAGTTGTTCACATTGAGTAAGCCTTGCAGATCAAAATAGTTTGCATTTGCTATTGAATCATATTATTCTCAAATGCAATTATACACATGTTCATTGTGTAAATCCCTACATGCAAAATAGAGCAACCAACAATCACAATAACCTGTCATATATGTACAGTATATTATATACATAATAGGTATGTGGTTTTGTTGTAAAGGTTTTCAGATTGATAGACTTATATGTGGAACAATAAAAATGTCCTTACAATTTAGAGCAACCAGACTTAAAAAGGTATATCACAGACTGTTGTGGGGGGCGGGGCTGCGTCGTGCCAAAAGTTTTTTTTTTCCCTCGTCGCATTTCAAGGGAGGATATCAGGTGTGATGTCGATTTAAAAAGTTGTGGTCAAACAGAGAGGAGAGATTGGATGACCCTGGAGGTTGATCCATTTGCAGCATGTTTTCTTTATCTTGATGATCACCTTTTGCAGGTCACATAGGGTGGTGTGCTGAATGTACCACGTGGTGTGAGGATTGTACTTAGAGTTTTGACAATTGTAAGTTTGTTTCAGTGAATGTGCCAAAGCGATTGAGAAAAACTTTAACAGAATAAAATGTGGACAACAAATGGGAGATGAATATGTCCGAGGACGGCAAAAAGGTAGAGCAACTGTAACTGCAATGTAGCCGCGTCTCTGAGAAAAAACATAACTATGACACATAACTATGAAAACAGCAAACTTAAGACTTCATCTAAAACTAGTTGAGGTAGTATGTAAAACTTTACCCTAAACTTATTAGAAAATGCTTTATTAAAGGTCCTATGACATGCTGCTTTTTGGATGCTTTTATATAGACCTTAGTGGTCCCCTAATACTGTATCTGAAGTCTCTTTTATATAGACCTTAGTGGTCCCCTAATACTGTATCTGGAGTCTCTTTTATATAGGCCTTAGTGGTCCCCTAATACTGTATCTGAAGTCTCTTTTATATAGACCTTAGTGGTTCCCTAATACTGTATCTGGAGTCTCTTTTATATAGGCCTTAGTGGTCCCCTAATACTGTATCTGAAGTCTTTTTTATATAGGCCTTAGTGGTCCCCTAATACTGTATCTGAAGTCTCTTTCCCGAAATTCAGCCTTGGTGCAGAATTACAGCCACTAGAGCCAGTCCCACAATGAGCTTTACTTAGAATGTGCCATTTCTGTGTCTGTAGCTATTGAGGAGAAGAGAGGGGGGGCAAGGTGGACAGTGGGGGTGTGGCCTTGACCAACTCCCACTTTGCTCGTTTGAAAGCCATGATGTCTCTTTCTCATGGGCGGGCCAAATTCTCTGGGCGGGCAAAGCAGAGAAAGGGGAGGTAACCTTGCTCCTTATGACGTCATAAAGGGAAGATTCCAGATCGGCCCATCTGAGCTTTCATTTTCTCAAAGGCAGAGCAGGATACCCAGGGCTCGGTTTACATCTATCCCAATTTCTAGCCACTGGGGGACCATAGTCAGGCTGGGGGAAAAAAACTCAAAGTGACATTTTCATGCCATGGGACCTTTAATAGACCTTTGACCCCGTTTACCTCACTTCAAGAAATGTGATACTCTTTCTAAACTACTAGCCTACTTTAAACTGACAGCCATCTTTTTTTTCAGACAAACAGAACCGAAAACATAACTTCCTTTGCAGACAAAAAACAAGACGCTGATCTGTTTTTATCAAATGAACATTTATTGCATTTTGGGAAATCCTCTCATCCACACTTTCCACTTTCAACTGATGCCATTTGTTTATCATCATAGTAAGGATGAACATCCACCTCGCTTCATTCCACAAGGCCATTTGCTACTGTTTTCTAAGCTACTACTGTTAACTGACAACTATCTGTTTGTCAGATAATGATTTCACTAATTTCACATAAATAACAGAAAATGCAGTGGTGGAAGAAGTACGATTATGCAAGTAGAAATACTATAGTGTAACTCACGGTGCATTCAAAATGTTAGTCAACTAAAAGAAAGGAAGTAGGTATTAGTAAAAATCTATTTAAAGTAAGAAATGTTAAAGGGGACATATGCTCATATTCTGGTTCTACTTGAGTTTTGGGTTCCTACTCAAATATGTTTTACCTGCTTTAATGATCAAAAACACTTTGTTTTTCTCAAACTGTCTGACTAGACCTGCATTCAGCCTTTGTTTGAAGCACCCTGTCTCTCAAATGCTCTTATCCACACAGCAGTTACTTGCTGTTTGCTGGCTGTGGCCTGCGCTGAGTGTCACCATTAAGACTTTGGGACAGTACTGACCAGAGTTACACACAGTGCTCCCGGGTACGGTACTTAAGGATTTTTAGGAAGCCAAACAAGGAGGCAAATGCTTCTCAGCAAATCTGTACATCAGAAACTAGTGTAGTGTGTTTTATTTACTTCAGAGAAAGTTTGTTTGGCAGGTTTAAAGTTAAGGGGTCATATTTTAACGATCTGAAGCGCCCGGCGCAGGTGCATTTAGGACGTGTACGAATCCACTTTTGCTAGTTTAATGGCGGGGAAAAAAAGGGTCCGTGCGCGGGCGCATGGTTCAAAAGGGTTGTACTTAGTGCCTTCATTAATTCATAGGTGTTTTGGGCGTAACATGCAATAAACCAATCAGAGCGTCATCTCCCATTCCCTTTAAAAGCCAGGCGTGTTTGGACCTCGGCGCATTGCTATTATGATGGAGGATTTGCTAAACAGGAAGGAGAGATTTTCAGGAGAAGAAACTGATTGGCTCATGCGTGAAGTGAAAGCTCGCGAGCAGATCATATCATAACATATCAGTGTTGTGTGTAACGTAACTACTTTTTTTAAAAGTAACTTCCCCAACACTGATCATAATACTACTTCACATTGTAATATTTTTTTTATCTTCTGCATGTTTGCGTGCTGCTGTGTGTGTGTGTGTGTGTGTGTGTGTGTGTGTAACAAGCATAGTGTGCGCGCGCTGTGCACGAGCCTAGGCGCGTTTTACTAATTTGCTGTTAAAATAACAATGAAATGCTGTGTTATTGACTTCAGACCAGGTTTTTGTTGGTCAATGTTAGATCACTTTCTGCTGCCTCAAGATAGCAATACGCCAAGAATGCACCTGAACACCCCTCCCTGTAGGACCAGCATGCCCATGGGTGCACAGATGGGCGCAGGTGCATATGCTATTTAAACGACGCTATTTAAATTGACAACTGCGTCGGTCTTAAACTAGCAAAGACACTTGCGTCGGGCGTTACGCTGCGCCGGGTGCAACATAGGGCCCTAGATGTCAGCGACTGCTGTCTGTGTTACGTCAACATGACATCAGATGAGCAAATGCTATAGATGTGTGTTTTTTTTCAGGCAGAAATACTGGAACTAAATATTCATCCGATTTGTATTAACCATCTCATATGTAGAGCAGATACTTCCATTGACTTCACTGTTCTCCACAACAGAAAAAGGTGTCACTGTCTTGAGAGTATCAATAACCCTTAAAGCTGGGTTAGCACTTTAATATTAACTGGTAATGAAGTGATGTAACGTGATAGTCTGACATACAGTCTCAATTATCAGGTGGAAGCTCCATTTCATCCAGCCGCTCACTGATGGGAGTGCTGAACTGGGCCGACTTCCTGAAAGGTGCTTTCAGGGTCTTTACAGCAGTCACACCCTGTGACACAAAAACCCACAACACAAGATTAACGTTAAAACATGTTACTGGACATCAGTGGTGGAAGAAGTATTCAGATCCTTTATTTAAAGGTGCAGTAGGTAAGACTTATAACACCAACTTTCTGTCATATCTGCTGAAACTGACCCTATGTTCTAGTAGAACTACATGAAGCAGGTAATTAAAAAAAAAAAAATCCAGCTCCTCTGGCACCACCTACAGCCTGTAGTGTGATTTGCAAAAACCCACAGCTCCCTGTTCAGATGCACCAATCAGGGCCAGGGGCGGTGTCTAACTGTGTGTCAGTCACTGCTCATGCACATGCATTCATTCTCCCTCGTGGGAGGAGACCGTTTTGGGCTTTAGCAGAAAGGGGGGAGGGACTGAGAAGTTGTCGATGTTCAAATTTTTTGGCAAGTCCTGGATCTTAACAATCCTACCTACAGCACCTTTAAGTAAAAGTACTAACAGCATGAACTGTAAAAAAAACAATTAAAAGTCCTGCATTAAAAATGGTACTTAGGTACAAGTATGTAAGTATCATCAGAAGGATGTACTGTAAAAAGTAAAAACACTCAATGCAGAAAACTGGAACTGGAAACCATCAAACCAGTTCTGTCAATCAACTAAGTGTTTAATCGGCTAATCATTTCAGCTGTCCATGTACAGTAGGCCTATATATTTTTGGGTGGTTTAATTTATTTTAAAACATCGTATTTTATAAACTGTTTTGTGTGCAAAAATTAAAAATCTTAATTTGTAAAGTAACTAATAACTAAAGATGTCAATGAATGTAGTGGAGTAAAACATACAATATTTCTCTCTGAATTGTAGCGGAGTAGAAGTAGAAAGTGGCATGAAAAGAAAAGACTCAGGTAAAGTTCACCTCACATTTGTTCTTAAGTACAGTACTTGAGTAAATGTACTTAGTTACATTCCACCACTGCTGGACATTCTGTGTGTCAAGACTGAAGAATCTGACACTAAATCATAAAGGAGGACACTTTGCACAGAGGGAATAATGGGGGGCTTAGCTTTGTATAGTCTATAATCATCTCCCTCTTAACCTTTATGGATATGTGCAAATCTTCTGAGACCTGATGCCGCTGTTGCATTCTCCTCTGACATTTTGTGGTGCCATTGTTGATTGTATGTTATTTTAAAGAAGGGGAAAAAACTGCAAACTTGCTCAGACACTAAGCCCAGACACACTACAGACCTAAGTGTTCAGGATCAGAGAGGAAAAGATTCTGTTAGTAAAGATCCCATGGCATGACATTTTCACTTTATGAGGTTTTTTTTAACATTAATATGAGGTCCCCCAGCCTGCCTATGGTCCCCCAGTGGCTAGAAATGGAAATAGGTGTAAACCGAGCCCTGGGTATCCTGCTCTGCCTTTGAGAAAATAAAAGCTCAGATGGGCCGATCTGGAATCTTCCCTTTATGACGTCATAAGGAGCAAGGTTACCTCCCCTTTCTCTGCTTTGCCCGCCCAGAGAATTTGGCCCGCCCATGAGAAAGAGACATCATGGCTTTCAAACGAGCAAAGTGGGAGTTGGTCAAGGCCACACCCCCACTGTCCACCTTGCCCCCCCTCTCTTCTCCTCAATAGCTACAGACACAGAAATGGCACATCCTAAAGAAAGCTCATTGTGGGACTGGCTCTAGTGGCTGTAATTCTGCTCCAAGGCTGAATTTCGGAAAGAAACTTCAGATACAGTATTAGGGGACCACTAAGGTCTATATAAAAGAGACTTCAGATACAGTATTAGGGGACCACTAAGGTCTATATAAAAGAGACTTCAGATACAGTATTAGGGACCACTAAGGCCTATATAAAAGAGACTTCAGATACAGTATTAGGGGACCACTAAGGTCTATATAAAAGAGACTTCAGATACAGTATTAGGGGACCACTAAGGTCTATATAAAAGAGACTTCAGATACAGTATTAGGGACCACTAAGGTCTATATAAAAGAGACTTCAGATACAGTATTAGGGGACCACTAAGGTCTATATAAAAGAGACTTCAGATACAGTATTAGGGGACCACTAAGGTCTATATAAAAGAGACTTCAGATACAGTATTAGGGGACCACTAAGGCCTATATAAAAGAGACTTCAGATACAGTATTAAGGGACCACTAAGGCCTATATAAAAGCATCCAAAGAGCACCATGTCATGGGACCTTTAAATCAGATTTTCCTTTTGGCCCACAACTATAATCACTTAAAAGGCACAGAAAATGTTGAATGGATAATTAATATAACAGCAAACAAACAGCAAAATATGACATCCAACGTCCAAAAAGTGGAACAATCTGACCCACCTGTATTTGCTGGCAATTTTCACTCCAAAATGTGACTGCTTGGTCCGTTTTATAATCATGAACCTGGAAATGAGACAACAAGAGCACCCTGTCAAATAAGCAGCATTGTGAGTTGGATTTTCTCAGCGTTTCCCCTTTGATTGTACAGGCCTGGCCAACGGGAACCGTTGGGTCAGAATATTTTTCAAAAATAAATGCCAAATATCCATTGTGCCAGCTGTCTGTGGTTATAACCTGGGTATGTTACTATGGTGACCTATGCTGCACAGCTAACCTGTGTTCACAGGATCAGGGCAAAATCATTCCTACATGATCTTGGACCAAAGTATTGAGTTGACAATGAAGTGACAAGCGAGAACACATCGTAACATTTTAACAGATCAGAAGAATCACTTCACATAAAATATATATTTTTGTGCATGAAACAGGATTTCTGACAGGTTGTAGTTTATACTTACAGACTAATGATGGTTCTAGTTTACCACACACTCACTGACAGCCTAATAAGTAGATAGCTGCAGACAGTTTTTACACTCTTATTGCATAACTGCAGCTCAGGATAACATCAGGCCTATCATCTCATGTCATATTTAGTACAACACTCATGGTTTTGTTAATATTGCCTGTGCTTATCCTGTAATTAAGAACTCTGTCTCTTTCACATGAATGTGCTTATAGCTGCATTGGAAACCCTTTAGCTTCATTTATCTTAACTGAACAGCTGTGGAGTCATTGGAATGGTTATATGACTTTTTTCGGGTTGAATGGTGGTCGTCTTGCCCCCCCTAGCGCCTGTGAGCTGAAAAACCACCCTTGCAACTTTGGGCCAGCGAGCCGCCGGCCTCAGCGCCAGGAAGGATCGCGTGATATCAGGTCTTGCGATGTAATTGCAATTGCTCCACGGCACTGCAGACATAGGCACATTCAGGAACCGGCTAACAGGAACCGGCTAACAAGGTAGCAATGGAGTTTTTCACACTATCGTCATGGCTGAGCCGGAAAATCGAAGCAGAAAGCTAGGAAAGCAAATATCTATTCTGAAGCTGTAGGGGGAGCAAAAACCTGTGAGCAAAAAGCGAAGAAATGGCCAAAACTGCATAGCGCCTCTTTAACTGAGCCAGGTGATAACCAGCACTGCCAGTGGTAAGCTTAGTAAAGGCAGACAGCTCAAATAAACCTAGACTAAGTTGAATTAGCTTGGTGATACAGGCCTCTGGTAATGCCATGCCTAATGGAATGGTGTCATCATTCATTGTTATTAATTACAGATCTTCTTTTCCTGCAAGTGACCATTTCTGCCATCAGAAAAGATGTATGGATGAATCCACTAATGTTTCCCTAGTTATCCTACAGCTGAATCTGGAATCTAATGGCAATATTATAATATGAATTCAAGCTGCACTTGCCATTATAATTATAACCATTAAGAATATAATGATGGCTATTGCTATTATTATGCTATAATGCTATGATATATGCTATGCTATTATTTGCTATATCTGCTACAATTATATGAGTCATATTTCTATAATATAGTTATATATAGTAGTAGTATAGTATTATTGTAGTAGTTGTTCATCTCTCTCTGTCCCCCTCTGTCCACCCCTCCTCCCTCTCTCTCTCTCCCCCTTTGAATATTGGCAGGAGGAAAAAATATAATACTCATTCATAATCAGCCACTCTCGTTATTCAATTGGGCTGGTAATTTGAAACGGACACAGACAATTATATGTCAAATAGATGAAAACTAACTTGCTTATGCAAACAAATCTAAGCATCTAAAAGGAAACTGGTGCAACATATTAGGCATCATTTTAACACCAGTCACAATATTAAAGTTGCCTTTTAGGCACTTATAACGATAAACAACATATTGTTTTAGATGCAACACAGGAGATTTGATCTCATCACTGTTCATGACCTTGCATACACATATGTAGAGTATACATGCATTTAAACTTACTTGTGTTGTTTGAGGGGTAAGATGCACAAATCCCTCCACACAGAAATCCTTCTGGGTTGTGGAGCAGAAGTCGGTTTTGGGACTCAGTGGTTTCAGTTCAGCGTGAACCTTCTCTCTGTGAAGACAACAAGATATTAGCCTCAGTATTTGGCAGTGTCGGAAGAATATACTCAGAACTAGAAAACTAGTCAAAGTAAAAGTAGCAATACCACAGGATATACTGCAGGAATACTTTGTAAAGTAAAAGTCAGGCATTTAAAATGACTCATAATGGAGAATGGCCCATATCAGAATAATGTATATATTATATTGTTGAATTCTAATTATTGACACATTTACATGTGCATCACTTGCATCTGGTACAGATGGAACTAATGTAACTGCTTTATATACTGCTTGATAGCTTGTGAATTTCCCCCGTCAGATGGATAATGTCCTTATGTTATCTTAGCACAGCTTTGTTGAATCCTCAATTCTGATTGGTCAATTACGGCATTCTAAGTCTGTTTTTTTTTTTAATTTTTATAAGCAGACAGAAGCTATGGACTCAGTTCACACTGTCAGGGTTCTAATTCCCAATAATGACATTATCCCTTACATAATACATCTTAATTTATTGTTTTATTAAAATGATGTATCTGAAACTGCTAGTACTAGTAACTAAAAGTAAAAGTAACTAAACTTATCAAATAAATGTAGTAGAGAAAAAAGTATAAGATTTGAGTTGTAGTGGAGTGTAATTATAAAGTGGCAGAAAACGGAAATACTCTAAAGTACCTAAAAATTGTACTTAATTTCAGTACTTGAGTATATGTACATAGTTACCTTTATTTGGTCTTCTATTAAGTACTCAAGATGGGAGGGATTAATCCCACGTTCACAGTTACAGCAAAAAACATTCACATCAGCCTCTTAGTTGAATTTCAAAGTCTAATAATAATGGGAATTTCTGCTCTGATATCTCCCATTTGGTGTAAGGAACTACAGGAGTGTCAACAGATTGGCTGCAAACATTTCTACAATGGCGTTTCTGGCAATGGTAACTTTAATTTATTCAGTCAGCTCAATGAAAATGAGCTGTACAAGGTTTGTACATCCGCGACCCGATATCGGATAAGCGGACGAAGATGGATGGATGGAGGTTTGTACCACGTTTCACTTGCAACAAAAATAGCTAAGTTCGGCTATTTATATGGTGTGACTGCACGACTAAGCAATGCATTTAACCATCTTCGAATAGATGGCTTTTTCATGGCAGACATGTTGACGTGTCATAGTAGGAAAAGCACAGGTGTATTCAAAACCATTAACAATGGCCCTGGTATTGTGCATGCTGACTCACTGAAATAGCTTACTGGGACACTTGATGGAATTGAGCCATCGTTAAGGTTAGCAATTTCAGCTGTGCTTTTCCTACTATGACAAGTCAACATGTCTGCTGTGAAAAAGGTCCATAACACGTGAATACTCCCAAGTCAGTCTTAAGGGAGTTTTTTGGATCTTCCAATTCTGCCGAAATAGCCTGAATGCAGCATAAGACGCAAGAGAAGAAAACAAGGATACAATTGAGTGAATTAGCATGTATCCACAGAAATACTAACGGTGTGAGGTGTCTAGCCCTAGGTGTAAGAAAACCTCCAGAAGAGTGAGGCAGAAACCAGTCAAACAACTGTGCTGGTGAAACAATGATATGTAGGGCCTTTAAAAGTGCTGATGTAAAAACGCACTCTGTGTGTACTTTCTTTTCTTTATTTGAGCAGACCTGTTTAAAATTAATTTCAGTGTAAACTGGCAATAAAGTTGTATCGTATTGTTATCCTTGCACATGTCATTTAATATCATTCAGTGGATCAATGGCCATCATATACATTGGAGTAGAATTTCCACATTGTGTCAAAAGACAGACTGATCTCATTAAGTGGCATATGTATGACGTATGCCATTTTGGCGTGTTATCTAGACACATAATCGCTTTGTAGCATGTTTATCAACGCCGTTTGGCCTCCGTTGACTTACATTACCTTGCGATTGTGTGTCAATTTACACTGTAGCGAGTAGTATGAAAGGCCAAAAATCCACGTAGGGAGGTTGGTCGAGGTGGTGGATGGGTCAAACACAGGACTTTCACCCAGGAGACCGGGGATCGTGTCCCCCGTGTCACGTTTCCTTCGTGTCCTGCGTGTCACGTTTCCTAAACCCAACCCCGTTCTTCTTTTCCTAAACCCAACCATGCTGTTGTTGTCCTGCATCCCGTTATTGTTTTCCTAAATCCAACCTGTCCGCTGTACACTACATGCGGATAGCTCCAAATGCAACGTCCCGTTCTAGCGTAGAGATACACACGGACAGCTCAAAATGAGTACAGATAACACGCCACTTGGCTTGTATGTTTACGCAAAGTCATGATATCACGTTGCAAAAGAGACTGATATGATATTTAAGTCATAAAAAAAACTGTATTAAACTGTTGTATTCATGTATGAGTATCAATATAGCATTGTGTATAGCATAACAACCCATCAGCCGGAGAAAATTGCTCTGAACTCTATGCTGGACGGGAACCCCGTATGAATCAAGCAGTGTTGCTGTGAGCTTATAAAGTCCAGGAAATGTAGTGTATGGCTCAAGACCAACTGATGAGACATGTCTACTGCTGGACAAACCGCTTTCATCGAAGACATGATGCTGTGTATTCTTTATGAGCAGTTAACTTTGCGCGGGATGTTAATAACCTCATCTGTGGGGATAGGCCCTATAAACCCCATTAGGATTACAGGCCTCCATGTAAAATAACATCATAAAATCTGATTTAAAAGGCATTGCAGCTGTGATTGAAACAGTAAAACGAACCCAGACGCTTAAATATTGCATCACTTTCCTCCGACGTGTTACCCTCAAGACATGGTCAGGCAGTGTTCTCCGTTTCCATAAACAAAACCACTTCCAGCAATAATTTATTCAGCATCAAAAGACTTGCTTCATACTTGATTTACCTAATCATCTGGGCGATATGTTTTTCCAAAAGCTCTCCTCTGATGCCTGAATGTGGACAAATGAAAGAGATGAACTGAGCATGCACAGTAAATCATCTGAAAAACAGAAAAATTCATTGAACAGTGAATTAAAAATAAAAATAAAAGGTCAAAGCAGCCAGCCGCCAGTGTGTACTGTATGTGAATGCTGTAATCTGGTACTCTATTGGACACCTCCACCTGAATAAGATCTTTGTCTAGTGTATACATGGGTTATAATGGTTGTCATGCTGTGGCTGGTGAAAGACAGAGACACATACCCCGCAGCCTCACTCCTGGACTTTTCGGAGGGATGTACGTTGCTTTCAGCGTGCTAACAGTCTCCATTTTAGACTCCTGGTCCATCGTGAGAATCCCCCTGTGTCCACGTTTCTGGATTTGTGTCCTCGTCTGCTGATTGTCGAGAGCAGCAACGGCCCTCTGCATAAATGGACGTACATGGTGTAAAACATGTTACAATCTAAAGCAATTGCAATAAATACTCACTTTGTAAAGTCTATGGTGTTTGTTTCAATCAAACATACAATGTGTCATTTTCTGTCGCTAGGGGTCTCTAAATCAGAACTATATATATATATATATATATATATATATATATATATATATATATATATATATATAAAAAAGACTGAGCGATGCCATCATTGCAGTCAAAGAATAAAGCAGTATCACGTTAGAAATCAGTGTTTCTCTGATGCCGTTCGGCTCTTCGGCGGGCGGAGGGGCTGCTGCACGCTCGCTCACCTTTTTGTCTCTGATAACTTAAGATCCAGATGTTCAGGAGGTTTTTACAGGTAGCCAAATTCTCCTAGAGGTCTCCTCTTCTCCAAAACAAACAGACCAGGTGATTTAAACAGGTAAAGAACACTGAATAATGCAGTTTCACATAAAAAAATCTGTTTACTGTCTCTAACTGCTGTTTGGCAAGGCATGTGCTGGAGCCGAGCTGACACTAGCATTTGCTCGGGCTTGTTTCTCTGATAACTTAAGATCCAAATGTCCGATGACTAAAATCCAGTCAAATATATAGTTAAAAACAACCGAGAAAAGATTTATCGTAAAAAATATGCATTAAAACTGGATTAAAAATCAATGTATAACTGCTTCTGGCAGATGACAGCCCTGATGCCTGCGCAAAGGCTATGATGCCAACCTCCAATTCTGTAGTGTCCTTGGGTTTCTTGAAAGGCGCTATATAAATAAAAGTTATTATGATTATTATTATTATTGACAGGTGACAGCGATCAAATCGCACAGACCATGTACTTAAAATGACAGATTTCTCTGGATTTAAACATTGTTGGAAACATTTGGGATAATGTAAGTAGCCTACTCAACTCAAAAACATAGCTATTGTTTTTAGACATTTTAATGCGGAAAAAAGTTACATATTATATCTTTAAAGAGCCCCTATTATACTCCTTTTCAGCATCATATTTTGTACTGTCTACTAGAACAGGGTTAAATGCGTTGATTTAAAAAAACAAACAGTTTCTCATACTGCCCATTGCTGCAGCTCCTCTGCCTAAAACACCCTGTCTGAGCTCTTGGTCCGCCTTCTCGAAAAGCCCAGTCTGCTCCGATTGGTCAGCTGGCCCACTCTGTTGTGAATGGCCAACCAAATTCAAACAAGCTGCACATATGTAAAGCTGGGCTGGCATTCTCAATCAGTGACATCATTAATTGAGGAATTTCAAACAGGAATGTGGACAAGGCCTTTCAGGCAGTTGAGAAAAGGTGCTGTCTGTGGGAGAGAAAGCTCCATTTGGAGTGAAATGTGTTGTTTTTTTTGTCACTGCAACCTGATTTTACAGAATTCCATGAAATGAACATGGCCTCTTAACTCAAAATCTGTGGCAGTTTCACGGAATTGCCGAAAATTCCGTGATGGGCCCACGGAAGAATTCTGTGAAATGAACTCGGCCCCCTCAAGTTAAGACAACAGGACGGTTGGGTTTAGGAAAACAATAACGACACGGCACAACAATGGGACGGTTGAGTTAAAAACAAAATTAGAAAATGAGGGTGTAAACTTTTGGTCTAATGTGAGGACGGACACACATAGCTACTCACACAAAAAGAGGTAAGGTGAGACCAGCTAGCTACTGACTACTGGGTCACCAATTTTGGTAACATGTGACTAACGTTAGAACAAAACAAAAACATTTGAGCCGTGGTAATACACCTTTTCATAGAGAATTCTGACTAGTCACACACAGGTGTAACTAATACCATTCATCATGACTGAATTCCAGTACCAGTGCAGTGCCAGCTAGTGCCCGCATGTGCTGGCTCACTGAAATGAAATACTGACACACCACGGTAAACCTGTGCTTTTCGTGCTAAGACAAGTCCACATGTCGCGCATGAAAATGCTGATTAGATTTGCGGTCCCAGAACGCATCATCATAACACCGCACAGCCTACTGTGTAAAAAGTAGCCAATGCTGTTAGAAACAACAACAAACTAACGTTATAGGCTACATTATTGCTTTTACATTCACTAGCAGTCTGACGTGTGGCGGCTAGCTAAGATTAGCGAGGCAGTTTCCCCCCTTATAATAATAACATTACATCCATGGGCATTTCGCACTAACTACACTCACCTCTTCTGCCCAGTTGTGCAGCATACATTTCCCGACGTTATTGTCCACAGTGGTTGGCTGTTCGGTCATTGTAGTGTTGTAGTTCCGTGAACAACATACACTTCTCTCTTTCTCTGAATGAAGTGACAACGAATCCCACTTAGCAACAGGATTCAGTTGACGGAAGTGTCGCCATGACAACGGCATTTCTTTTTCAAGAGCTGTCTATCTATCTATCTATCTATCTATCTATCTATCTATCTATCTATCTATCTATCTATTATCTATCTATCTAGTATCTATCTATCTAGTATCTATCTATCTATCTAGTATCTATCTATCTATCTATCTATCTAGTATCTATCTATCTATCTAGTATCTATCTATCTATCTAGTATCTATCTATCTATCTAGTATCTATCTATCTATCTAGTATCTATCTATCTATCTATGCATTTTCTTTTAATTCAAGAGGACCTTGATGTATTCATGTTCCAGAAATGCTTGTTATTAACCTAGCTCCGTATGTTCTTTGTCCCTTTGTATCTTTTTATTCATTTATGTATTCACTTTTGATCACAAAATTATTTTGTCATAATTTTGACTTTTTAGCTCATGATTTTGACTTTGTCATCTTAAGTATGACTTTTTAGCTAACAATTATGACAATTATATTTTTTTATTATCTGGTATATTTTTTATTTTATCATAAGTTTTCATCTTATCTTTTTCTTGTACTGGAGGAAATGGGATACATTCAAAGTGAAAAAGCCTAAATGTCAAAAGTAAAATAATTATTAACATGAATTACTGACAGAACATGGGAGAAACATGACATATTAAAGGGAACTCAATTTGAGAATGTATTTATTTGCTCTGTAACCTTGTTAAATCACTTGCTCATTTAAAACTACATACCAGTTATTCATATCGATGCAAACCCTGCTAATGTAACACTCTGACTGTGCTTGTTACTGTGGGAGTGAGACACAGAAACAAACCACTGAGTCTGTTGCTGAGAAACAGCAGAGGGGTTTTCACTGTCAGACAGCCAGAGAGACAGTCCACCACCTCAGCATGAATCACGGTGAGAAATCACATCAATGTTTAACGAACGGTAGACTGTCAAACTGTGCCTGCCATGCCACACAAACTAATAGGTGTCCACCCATTATTTTATAGCGATCTGTGATTATGTTGGCTGTAGCACATGCAGTGGTGCTGTGTGTGTGTGTTCTTGTTTAACTATATTCGTGGAGTCCAAAAACCGGGAATACAGTATACTTGTGTGGTCCGGACAGCTTTGTGGGGCCAAAATGCTGGACCCCGCAAGGTTAAATGGCTGTTTGAGGGTTAAGACTTGGTTGTAGGATTAGGGTTATAATTAGGTTATGTGAGGGTAAGGGTTATGGTTAGGTATTTAGTTGTAATGGTTAAGGTTAGGGTGAGGGGCTAGGGAATGCATTATGTCAAGGACGGGTCCCCACAAAGATAGTGAAATGCACTGTGTGTGTTTGTGTGTGTGTGCGTGTGCATGCGTGCGTGCGTGTACCAATGACAGAGCAGGCCTTCATACCTGAGAGTATAACTCACAGTGAGTCAAGTCAAAGCTTTACAATTGGTAATGGTCCTCTGAGAAGCATGGTAAGCTCTGTCAACAATATGAAGTTACTGAGCAAGGGTCTGCACATATATAAAAAAAAAAAAAATCACCATAGTCCAACAACAAAAAAGTCAGTCTTTTACATTTAAAGAAAAACACAATTTATTTTGAAAATAAAAACCCAGTTTTAGCCTCAGCTTTTTCACCAGATGCTGCACATGTGGCTTAAAAGTGAGGGAGTCATCAATTAAAATACCCAGATATTTAAAAGAGGTTGTTAACTCTTATAAATATCACTTTCCTGAAGAGTGACCAACAAAAGGTATGTTTTGTGGCCTATTCCTAGAGCTGATAAACAACATAAGCTTGGCCGTATCTGCATTAAGAACAAGTTTCAGTTGAAGTAGGGTATTAAAAGCATTTTGCAAGTATTCAATTTCCCGCACAAGAGTTGATGCATAGCAGTACATAACAATGTCATCAGCATAGAAATTCAAATAAGGGAGGTGCGCTGCTCCATAAGTATAGGGGAAACACTAATTTATAACTATAAAAAACCAAATATTCATGAATAACAAAGCAAAGAGTGAAGGTAAGATCATATATCGTTAAATTCGGATCACCATTTACCAAAAGAGCTGCACCTTCAAACTAGTTAGAAGAGCACCCACACAAACACAAATAAAATGAATGATTGAATAAAATAAAATAACCAGTATGTTTGTCTCTTTTGCAGATACAGTGGTGCTCATAAGTTTATGAACCCATGCTAAAGTTGACTAAAAAGAGGAATAAAAAAATCATCTTTTGGAAATTGATCTTAATGCCTTAATTAAAAACAATAGGAAAAATCCAACCTTTGAGGACACCAATTTTCTTTGTGAATGAATAATGTATTGTAAATAAATAAATGTTCTTCTTTAAAATACAGGGGGCATAAATATACACACCCCTATGTTAAATTCCCATAGAGGCAGGCAGATTTTTATTTTTAAAGGCCAGTTATTTCATGGATCCAGGATACTATGCATCCTGATAAAGTTCCCTTGGCCTTTGGAATTAAAATAGCCCCACATCATCACATACCCTTCACCATACCTAGAGATTGGCATGGGTTTATTTCAGTCAGCCTAATAGCTGGTTTGATTTTCATTGAGAGATGATCTTATGGAAACTACCCCATGCCAATGTTTAGGTTAACAATGAATCAAATGACTTTTTTGACAATTTAAAGTGAAAGGGGTAGCCTGATAATGTCATCATGTTCTCTTCACTCATTCAGCCTGACATCATGTTAACATTAGAGGGGGTCATGTTGTTTTGCCCTAACCAGTCAGAAGTAAGTGCCATGTCTGTGCTCCCAACCATATTCCCCTTTTTACCCAATCATTAGTCTATATCGACGACGTTCCATTTCCGGGATTGTTCCGGTGCCGCTGGAAATTCCACTGGATGTCCCTCATTTTAGGCCGGATGTCCATTACCTTCCTCTTTCTTTGTGTTGTAATTCTAAACTCCGGTGGATTTCTGAGGACTATGGTTAACTGCTCCTCAGATCTCTGCAGGGTAAATCCAGACAGCTAGCTAGACTATCTGTCCAATCTGAGTTTTCTGTTGCACGACTAAAACAACTTTTGAACGTCCACATGTTCCACCAAAACAAGTTCCTTCCCAACGCTATGTTGCAGCGGCACCGTTGCTCTGTCTGGTGCTTAGCGCTGCCCAAGACGATTGTGATTGGTTTAAAGAAATGCCAATAAACCAGAGCACGTTTTTCTCCAATCCCAGAATGCTGTGTGGACTAAACAGACCCTCCTCCGCAGCACTGTGGAGGAAGGTCTGGGAATACGAGACTACCCAATCATAATCAATCTTATTACCCATTTTACATGGAATCTGCGGTAGTGGTTGCTCGGAGCAATGAATCAATCTCATCCAGGATTGTTGTCATTTTTGGCGGGGGGGGGGGGGCCGGGGACATTTTTCTGTGTCTATTTTTCATTGATATTAGCTTGGTAGCTAGTAAGCTATGTAGAAAGATGGCATCCTCATTCTTAATTCTGCTTACAAAGCTCTTATTGTAGATTATCCTGGCAGGAGTTTTCAGTGACCTAAAACATAGTTTGTGTGTGGACGAAACGCCAAAATGCATTAAAAAAAAAGCTACGTTTACAGATATACATATACATTTGCCATGTAACATGTAAGGGTTATGTCTGTGAGCGGTTGTGGTGTTATTTTGCGCCCTAGTGGCCGCACAAGAGAAATATAATCCATACATTCATGTACTAATTGTGATTGTCACTGACACAAATGCCAAGTAAGCCGAGTCATTATCCTGTTTCAACTCAATAAAACTAAGATTTTTGCTATTAGCTAAAATGCTAGTCAGCTAGCTTGTTAGGGTTAATTACACAGCTCATTTAGCAAGAACTAATGACTCAAAATGACTGTGACTACACTGTAAGAAAAACCCCCGTAAAAAAACGGTCAATCACTGGCAGCTACGGCTGCCAAACAACAAAATACCCTAATTCAAACAATGTGTAAAAACATTAAATTTACGGAAAATTTCATTAAAATTTTTACAGAAAAACACCATTATTTTACAGATTTTCCCCAAATAATTATGATCAATCACCTTCAATAAAGGGCCAATCCTGGACGTTGAGGGAGGGGGGATGTCGCTATTCTGGAAGGGTGGATGGAGGGAAGTGGATACTACTTGTATTACTGTCTTTGAATTGTGTCATGCCCTTCTCTTTTGAAAATAAAACATAATTGATCACAAAAAATAAAGGGCCAATCCTAAAAATTCTGCAGGTAAATACCGTTATTTTACAGATTTTCCCCAAATAATTATGATCAATCACCTTCAATAAAAGGGACAATCCTAAAAGCTCTGCAGGAAAATACGATTATTTTACAGATTTTTGCTAAATTATTACGAACAGACACCAAAATATGATCTTCAAAATTGATGTGAAATATCCTCAACTAAAAACATACTCAAGCAATACAAACTATACACATCATTTTCACTGTTTCAATTAAAATGTCATAGGAAATTAACTACAAATAAAGTAAACACAGCTATTGATTCTAAAATCCTTTTATTTAATGTATTTAGATGTAAATTTACAATATCAAGCAATTATTCACAAACATTTCTTTAGAGCCCCCCAGGAGGAACTGAAAAACTAAAAATGGTACTTCTCCATGTGTGTCTGTAAGCATTTCTATCAAAATGGAAGCAAGGAGGCAAGGAAGCAACAAATTGTGCTGTTGAGCTGAGGGAGTCTTCTTTATTCTCCTAACCCTTGGGGGCTCTGTATAAGGTAGTTCTGATGACATTTAAGAATACTAACTATACAGTGTATTATTAAGTAAAATTAAAACGTACCACAAAAGGCCAATTAATCTGTAAGAGAGGTGCAACACAGCAGAAAGATCAGTCTTCCTCCAAATGGCCAGTAATCGTCTGGATCTGCTCCTGGAGGGGACACACACAGAGAGAAAATATTACTGAAAGGGCTTTACTGTAAAAAGGAGGATTTTATTTATAGTTCATTTTAAATGAACACTGCTGGACTTTCACAGGAAATCAGTGTTGTAGCATTTTCCCAAACAACTGCAGAAAATAGTGACTACGTTTTAAATGCAACAAACAACTCAAGAATCCTCAGGTTCTTAGCTCTGCACTGTGGTCAAGCAAACCCACACCCACAGATCAAGCAGTGTGTACGTTAACACAGCTCCCAGCTAAGAAGCTACAGTGAAGATTTCTGCTAAACACATGGTGTAAATGACAACTTGTCAGGTCAATGTGGCTTGTCTGGACTTTTGAAAACTTGGATTACGATCGACAAGCAGTATGAAGGCCTTTACATGTTTTTGTAAAGTTGTTTTTTAACGTTTGAAACAAAGCCGCTGTTGACTACAGTTGTTTGGGAGGATGCGGCAAGCTGTTTTCATGTAAAACTCCAGGAGTGTTTTGTGAATTGAAAAAAATAACCTGACCTTCTTTCAGAATGAGGGTTAGGTAATGACTGATTTTTAATTTAAAGTGAGCTACCTTTTTAAACAAACGTCATTTACATTTTCTATGAGACATTATAGTTAAAGGTTTTTACCCAGAAAGGATGTTAAAGTCGGTTAGGGTTAGAGTTAGTTAAAGTGGCCATTGGACTGCAGAGCTATTTCCTGGATAACTTTGGGGAATGACCAGCCAACTTACATTACTGCGCACTACTGGCCAGCATGATGGAAAAGTCATAGAAAACAGGAATTCATGTTTATGTGTGGAATGTAATTCATGTTTGTGCCACTATGTACATTTTCATATTTGAAAGAAGTTGTTTAACCATTGTTAACCATTTGGCACCACTGGATTCATACACATCATATAGATGAGTACAATATTGTTTGTCTTTGTGCTGACAAACTGGCAGTAATATGGCCACTAGTTTGCACATTATACATTCACAGTCTTTATGTCAGGATAACAAGAATACTCACTGGCTCCTAAGATCTTGTGGCAGGAGTCTTTTCATTCCTAAATGTCTGGTTCATGAGGGGAAAACACAGACAAACAAAGAATATTAGCCAGTTTACTGTTGGAGACATAGGCATGAAAAAAATATTAATCAACAGCCTCACACATACATTCATTCTTACATAATATTCTTATTATGACTGATGTGAACTTGGTTTCATTCTCTGTATGTTTTGCCTCTGCTTGCCTACCTGTCCCTGGGTTTAATGCTGCACCCCAGCAGCCGGTGATATCTTGTCACTCTTGGTTCTTCAGCCTTCTCATGATCACACAGGTGACAACTACAGGTTATTTGCTGTGTGAAGTACAGATGGACACAGTGAAGAATATGGTAAATGGATTGTTCTTGTATATAGTGCTTTTCTAGAATTATCAACCACTCAAAGCACTCTACAATACATGTCTACCATTCACCCATTCACACACTGATGGCAGGCTCTACCAGGGTGCCAACCCATGAGGAAACTCATGAGGGAGCCCTAATTATTTACACTATCAACTAGATAAGGAACACCAGATGAGAGATAAGGGTGGTAGCTATGATAAGCATTCAATCTCATTCAGTCTCTCAGACTGATCAGGATTTATTAGGCAAATAGTATGATTCATATAAATACCTCTTAAACATTCAAATATTGCTTCCTTAAAATGTTTTGTAGTACAGGCTATATATTTTTTAACTTAATCCCTCTGGCAATCCTCACCTTGCCTTGATGAGCATCTCTCTGGAATTAAAATAATATCAGTGAATGTATGTATTATGTAAACACGTACATAGAACTTAACATACATTTAGCTACATTCATTGAAACTTAGACTGCTCAAACAAAAAGATTCCAGATAGTTCTAATGAGCATAACATTAGACCAGTCATCTATCTCTCTCTCTCTCTCTCTCTCTCTCTCTCTCTCTCTCTCTCTCACACACACACACACACACACACACACACACACACACACACACATTGTGACCAGAAGTTAGGCTGCATTGCAACTTTTAAATTAATATTTTCAGAAGGCAGTAAGGCTGTTACCACTCACCAAAACTGCTACCGTTATTACACAAGCAAGTACAATTAGGTTATAACAACGTTACGTAAGTTAACGCTATTACTGAGCTGTACATTAGGTTGACTCAGCAACAAGTGTCTGTAATGTTAGCTAGCTAGTAACAAAACGTTAATGGTATTATAAATATTTGCTGCCTGTAAACAGAACAAGCAAACCATCTCGACTAAAACCACACTCAATATTAACGTTGTGTTTTGCTAACATCATGCCGAGCTTAACAAGCTAATGTTAGCTAACGTTAGCTACCACATGAAGTTACCTGTAACATCAGTTAACGTTAATTACTCATCATTTAGTTAACCTAAAAGTCTGACAACGTTACAGTCTAAATTATGGATATGAACACAAACATTACGTTAGGTTATTAACTTAGAAGAATAACAGGGAAATGTTTTCTTACCTGATATCGCCGGGGTAACGGTTATAACGTGAAGTTCTTGTTAGGAGAGCAAACAGATCCTGACTCTTCCACTGTGTCCATATTCCCATTTTTGTTTTGTTGTTTTGTTCTCCGTTGAAATCCCACAACTCATATTCACTCAAATAATAATTTGGCATGCAGATGTAAAATAATCCAGGTAATGATCCACGTAATTCATTAGGAGTGGAGCAACAGAGTAGCGCTCAAGTCCTGCAGCATTCAAATTGACGTAGCTACTTTCAAATGAAGGCGCGCTCAGTGCTCATTGGCCAGTTTCCTGGATGAAAGCCACATTGACCAATCATACAAATTCAAATGGCTTTAACACTGTACATATTGCCAAAGCAAGCGTTTGGATTTAAAAATATTAATAACAATAATAGAAAACAATATTTACAATAAATTAATTTAATTTATAATAATCTATACTGTTTGTAATACTGTAACTATGACTGACTCAATCACAATCACAGTCACAATCAATCTCAGTCAATAAGTAATTAATCACAATGAATCAATCTATCAATAACTTTGTGTCAATTAAAATTGTCATTAAAACAGTAGTAAAGTAACAGGCTACAGTTAAAACAGTAGTCTGTTGTCACTATAACAGTAATAACAAAGAAGAAGAAAAAAGTTAGAAAATAAAAATCTTAAATTGTCAGTATGGAGATAAACCTTTATATAACGAGCAAAACATTTAATAACAGGCAAATATCATAATTACTACAGTAATTTTCTGTAAAAAAAAAAGTGAAATAACTGTAGTTTGGCATTATTGGCATAGCACGTAAAATAACAGGCGGGTTGTTAATTTACAGATAATATCTGTAATTTTACTGTTTTTTATACTATTTTTAAAAAATGGAAAAACTACTGTAAAATTATGATTTTTTTTAGAGTGTACTACAGCGATAAACCCTTTTAATTCCAAAATCACAAACAGTACAAGTTAAGGAGAGTAGAGTTTATTTTGGCTGTCAGGTGAAAGATGCGTTTCATGCTTTCAGATCAGTTGCAGTATTCAGACTGTTTTTCTTTAAATGTACGGGAGCTCCCAGTAGCTTAATGGTTAAGGCGCATGTAGGCCTACCACATAACCTCAATGCCCGTAGGTTTGATTGTTCGAATGTCATACCCTTATCTCTGTCACCTCGTTTCTTGTCTCTTTCTGTGCTGTCAAATAGCAAGTCAAGGAAAAAAACCCAACAAGAACAGATCTGAAAAAACAAGGTTGAGAAGTGGAGTAAAATACAAAACAATTCCCTTTGAAATAAGATTTATTTTCCACCTCTGCCTTGCAGAACTCTCTGGTTGCTTACTGTATATGAGAACATGCAGTAAATTTCCACCAGAACTTTCCGCCCCTGTAAAGGGGAAGTCCTGTGCCAATGTTGCAGTACATAACTCCTTAACCTGTCAGTGAGCGAACGAAAACTGAGATTTCAATCGGTCAGACCTCAGAACCAGCTGGCAGAATGCACCGTGTTGGAATTTCAGCAACATAATTTAATTTGTGCCTGTTAATACATTCACATGCTGTTCGATCTGTGTCCTGTATTTACCTAGCTGGAATAACACTTAAGCCTGCGTCGTGTGGACGGCCGCTCAGTATCGTAACAAAGAGAAGCGGCGCTGTGCTAAAGGGGCTGGTTAACACATGTACGTCTTTCCCTCAGCACACGGTTGGCTCTTTTTACACCTCCCTTCAAAGTCCTGAGCCTCGTGTTTTGGTTGGCGCCCATCAGTGTAGTCAGCTGGTCAGCACATCTCAGCCTCTTGCTTTTAGATACCCCTTTTTTTTTGTTCTTCTTTTTGACTAAATGTAGCACTGTCTGCGGCACACAATCACCTTCAGTGTGTGTCTGCTGCCTAACCCAAAATCAGCTCAGACTCTTAACTGAGCTGAAAACTTACCGGAAACTTCACTTCTTTTTGTATTTCCTTCAGAATCCTCTACTTATCTTCTTATTTTTGTACATGGAGATGCAGCGTCTTTGTGTGCCTGTTCTTGTCTTTGCATTGACTTGCACTGTCTTCTGCGCTGAGGCATATTTAAGCTAACCTATGTTAACCCATTATTACAGTTTTCGGTTCGGTTTGTTGATCTGTTTCTCAGCAGCATTACACAACTTGATGGATGGTTGTAGCATGGGTAATAAATACTTACGTTGGTCATTATGTTGATTTTCTCAGTGCCTTTTAGAAGCCTGGCCATCCCACTGTATGTATGTATGGGGTTGCTTAAATTTAGCACTAACTCAACCATCATTTTTTTTTGCCTTGCCTAATACTAATCCACCATCTTTCCCTGACCTAAATCAACTAGTTTTAGTTGCTTAAATCTCAAATAAGTACTGTTTATACTGTTGTTGAAAGATAATTAATGAGAAACTATTCGAAATATGTATTAGCTGAGAGATTATGTCATATTTTTCATTAGTTACTATGTGGTTTTGAAGTGTTGGCAAAACAAAACTATTACTTTCTTCATACCTAAACACCTCTATTTGACAGATCCCATATGGTTTTTCCATCCAAAAACAGCTCCAAGCTCTTTACACCATTTACACCAACTGCATAGGAAGGGTTCCGCCCGTCCCATCAACGATACTTATGACTATCTGACATCTAAGAATGAAAGATAAGATTTAAACAAAACTGCTGGTCTTCTGAAAACCGCACAAGGCCTTTCAGACGCTAATAAAAACAGGGTGTGGATACTTCTTAAATACCAGACTTTTTAGAAACCACAGACATGGTTTTCAAGAAGAAATGATCCACGGCACTTCCCATCTGAACTGCCCAGCTACATATTACCAAGACGAAAATAAACTTAACAATTTAATGACATTAAATGATATGTCTAGCTTTCAGACTTTTATAAAGAGCTGCAAATCCTGTCAGTAAATTCTTAAATCCCTCCTTTGTCAAACTACTGTTTAATAGTGCTTTAAATGTAACACGCTTTTAGCGCTCACAAGCTAGTTATTCGCAGCCTCTGCTCCGAAGATCTTAGTTGGAGAACACAACTGCTTTTTTTCAAACTTCTCATTAACAGCCACAAATAAAAACGTTTGTCAACATGTTTGATCTGACTCAAATGCCACCTGCATAAATTACATGAACTCATTTCATATTGATCTTATGCAAGCTCAGGTGTGCAAAGCTCCTGTAGCACCCATCTGGCAACCGTTATTAGGCAATCCAGCAAGAGATCTTCTATCTCCGGGCCTTGGGAGCAGATCCACTCTATATTCTCCTCAAAACAACATTCTCTTTGACACAAAGCTTCACAAACACTTCAGGAATCATTTGTTTGCTTTTTTTTTTGCACTAATCCACGGTTAAATCTCATATTGGACATCATTGCAACAATGCCATGAGAGGACAGCTTCTATCACCAAGTATCTGACACCACAAAGCGCTTCACGGGTGAGTAATCCCTGCTTGTTGTTTTAAAGGGTAGTCATTTTGGATTAATGCTTTTCTTGGTGTCACCTGCTCAAAGACTTCCCCACTGTTTTATTGTCAGGAGTCTAATATCAGCCATCATGTTGGAGATGATTTTAATTAACTCTCTGCCACAACAACACTCTTGAGCACGGCAAGAGTTCCGCCCAACAGCGTTTTAATGCTTTTAACTAATTTCCTGAACACAACAGGAGAAGCTATGATGCGAAACGATCCAACGTGGCACGATCCAACGTGGCACAATACAGCGCGGCACAATCCAGCGCGTCCGAAATGATATAAAAGAGGATGATACGATCTCGGGGGTCAGAACAACGAAGCAAAGAGCTCCGGAAAGAAACTCACTTCACGGACCCAAGGCTTTGCACCTCCTGGAAGATCTTCACCATGAGACAGTCGCTCATGTCCGTCATCTTCGCCGCAGCACTCTTGATCGAGTGCTATGCACTGTCAGTGGCGTTACCAATGGGCAAGACTGATGACGGCTCCTTGGAGCAGGATACTTTCGCCTCGCTGCTGAGCGACGATGCAACAGAAAACGGCCTCGGCGATGCAGATCTGCTCGCTGCGGTCAAAACCAGGAGACAGAGGGTAATCGTCATCGCCGATCCAAGCCTGTGGAGGGACCTGCTGCACAGTGGAGTGTCCCTCTACAAGCGGAGAGCTGACGACAACAGCCAGGTCATCGAGCAGAGAGACGCCGGCCAGGACCTGAACATCCCCATCCTTAGGAGGGACACAATGAGGTGCATGGTGGGACGGGTGTACCGGCCATGCTGGGAAGTCTAGGACATTTTGCTCTGCTTGTCCAGGCGCCCAAGCAGCGGACGACCACCATACTTTTGGGCAGCCTCAGGCTGAGTTGCAACATAATCCAAATATCTATGTATTATATTTTAAATTATTGCAGATCTGAGAATTAAAAAACCTGAATTCTGCCTTAAGTCTTGTGTCTCATGTTTTGTATCTGTCTCACTACTATACTCTTACTCTTACTCCTAAAACTGAGATGTCGAGGGTTAGAGTTCTACTTTCAGCTCTGTTCATAAGTGATGGATAAGAAGAAAACTGGGAAGATGGAAATCTGTTCATCAGGAAATAGTTATAGCATGTAACAGCACAATTTGTCGTTACTTTTCTGTTTGCTTATGGATTAAAAAAGATACAAAGTGTTAATTAGTGAGCTTTAGATGTGCTGGTAGGTTTACTGTTGAACTTGGGACAGAGCCAGGCTGCCTCCAGTGTTTATGCTAAGCTAGGCTAATCACTTCCAGGCTTCAACTCCATACTTAACGCACATAAGAGTCATATTGATCTTCTTATCTAACTCTTAACAAAAAAAAAGCCAACATGACTATGTTTACTTGCACACTAATATTAAGGAATGGGCATTGAGAAATGTTAGTAAGCTGGTACGTGCTCCGGACTGGTCAGTACCGAAATATCGATAACCTCCTGGACAAACGTCTATCTTCTTACAGTTTTTAAGTAACACCGCCAGGGCGTCCCCCGGGTCTACCCATCTGGGAAAGGTTTTTTAAACTAAACTGTTTTAGGCTATACAACAAGTATCGAAGTCCTTTTATTTATTATTTTGAAGAAAGAAGAGAGAGAGAGAGAGAGAGAGAGAGAGAGAGAGAGAGAGAGAGAGAGAGAGAGAGAGAGAGAGAGAGAGAGATACAGATACAAACAGCACTTTCAAGCCGGGGAGCGGAGTTTGCTTCACGGGGAAAACAAAAGACTCTCACCCAGGAAACGTGTGTTCGTATCTGGGAGTGTTTTAGTCCAAACCACAATCTTCCTAAAAATCCTAAATTTAACTTTGTTTTGGTGCCTAAACTTAACTAGTTGTTTTGTTTCTGTCGTTGACGCATGACTTTGTCGGCTAAAGTCAACTGCAATGGCCGCTGATACGACCGACAGCTCACAGAACTCTGTACGGGACCAGATGGAAGTCTCCGAGTTTCGTAAGATATCATACAAATTGCTCTCCATACATTTTTGTACGTAGTATGAAGTTAGCATATAGCTGTGTATGATGCAGTGTGTGTTTATGTGTGAAATTCTGGTGAATACTAAGCTTTAAGGTTATAGCTGTGAACGTAGCAGTGCAGTGTGTGTACAGTTTAGGCTATTTGTCGGTGAAAAAAATGAAACAACTCCTTCAAGACCCAAGCCAAGTTCCAATTTCACTTATTTCTGCCAAAAGTAATAATAAAATAACGTACCAAATTATACTATAATTATTATAAAGAGTAATATCGATAAGAGTATTGATTAGTATCGTACCGATAAGCAGTATCGGTATCAATATCGGTATTGATAAAATCGATAATAACGATACCCATCCCTACTAATATTCCACTATAATTCAGAATGTGACAATATTCCTAACTTGATACAGGTCATGTACACAGCATGATCCGTAGCATTTGCCTGTTAGGACATGTGGGATATGCTGGTATTATTCTGGTTTTAGGAGCATTCTTTGGAAAGGTATACAGCGCAATCGGAATATGAGTCTCAAACCCCATTTGTTTTCTGAAAAACATCTGCGATGGGAAGAGTCACCTTGATGACCCCAATGACTTGCCCATTTACAGACAGATTTTCACATAAAAGTTTGTTCCATCAGATCCTGCATACTGGTAAATGACTACCGTCTTACGTGTTCGGGTGGCCTCCTGCCTGCAGAACAAAGGTAGGCTCTTGGGAGAGTATTTCCAACAAGAGCATCAGGCTAAATGATTTTGTAAGCTTTGCAGATGTGTCCGGCCCTCAATTCAGCAGAGGCAGGATTTAATAGAAAATGGCCTTTCAAACAATCTGGATAGGAATGAAGCTTCCTGATTTCCAGTAAACATCAATTACAGATGATTTGGCTCATTATAGCTGCTTTGGCTTCTGCAATGCCAAATGCAGCTCATAATGAAGATCCACAGATTCAAACACATATCTCTTTATGCACAATTTATTGAGCAATTAAGTTTTGGAAACTCTTGTATTTTGTACCTCTACCAAACAAATAGTTTTCGGACCTGTTTATCTATTAGCAGGACATCACAAAAAAGTGTGAAACCTGAATGAAATTTGGTGAAAACTTCTTGCACACCATCTCTTTTTCATCCTGTTTCTATCCTTCTGTTATTATTAATGACATATGAGGTCCAGTTGTGCTCATAATTCATAATTTCTTTGTGAAGTCTCTGTGACACCAGAGAGGATAGATTAACCCTTAAAGCTTTAGTGTGTAATTTTTTTTTTATATTGATGAACATCCGTTACATTCAAGCCATGTTGCTACAAAGCTAATTAAGACTATCAGCTCAACACAACTCTCTCTGTATTTCTCAGTATGGCTGCGTTCAGAAGATTGTGTCGTCTGGCAACTTTCACTCGCAGAAACTCGAGTGAATATAGTTACCTCAGCTGAAGAGTTTTTTAATCCTCCGTGTCCTCTTTGGCTACTAGCAACTGTGTGGAGGAGGGTTGAGGGCTTTACACGATCACTGAAGGCTTGTATCATGTGGACACGCCGACAGTTTTGTTGTCATTACTTAGAATTCCTCATAGGGGGCGGCAGAAACTACACACTATAGCTTTAAGGTGCAGTAAGGCGCAGAATGATGATCTATTCATGTGGGAGTTCATATTAATTCAAAGTGTGTGCGGTCATGCATATAGGTCCAGTTGTGACTTGTGAATGCGTAACAGCAGCACCTCCCCTCCCAGGAATCAGTGGTTAAAAGCAGTGAAAAAAGGTTTCTGGTGCGTGATTGTTGTGGGTCTGTCAAAGTGGCTCAACAACTGTAGAACATTCCTCACAAAATATAGAGTGAGAGCAGTGAGTCAGCAGAACGGAGAATGTGTTTCTGGGAAGGTCTGCACCTTTTTGGTATTTGGGAGTAAGCTTCTGGTTGGAAAAACAATTAGGCTGAAGACTTCGGCAGACAGCATGTGAAAAATGTAAGGTCTACTCTGACAAAACGACTCATAAGCCACAGTTTGGAAAACTGTGGTACTTTATAAACTGTAAGACTATTTAATGCGCTGTTTGACAACATGAGAACAGTTTTTGCAAAGTAAATCCTTTAATTGTGATAAGTATTAGTTGATAAATCATAATGGTTTTTCCTAACCGAGAAGAAAAGCATGACTATTCAACTCCGGGACACTGATCATTTTAGCCATGCTAGTGGCATGGCTTTAGGGATTGCAATGCTGGTTGGTTGGTTGGTTGGTTGGTTGGTTGGTTGGTCTGTCAATCCACCACTACTGTCTAGATGGAAATATCTCCACAGCTAGTCTGTGGATTGTCATCTAATTTTGTACAGACCTTCATGATCCCTAGAGGATGTTTCCTACTGACTTTGGTGATCCCTGACTATTCCTCTAACGCCACCATCCGTTTGACATTTCTTGTTTTGAATAAAATGTCTGGACAACGATTGGATGGATTGTAATGAAATTGTGTACAGACATTCATGGTTCCCCAGAGGGTGAATTGTAAGAGTTGTATCCCTACTAGCAGGTCAAAATTTCAATTAATCTGCCTTGGCTGTACTTTTGTTAACAAATGTTAACATGATATTCTACCTGCTCAATATCAGCATGCTAAGATTGTTTAACTGTGTTCACATTAGAAAAGCTAAATGGAAATGCTCGCTCGAGGTGGTTTTTGCCTTTTTCAAAAAAGAGTTGAATGGAATATGGAAATGCCTTTGACGAATGAGTTCTGATGTAGGGAACATTTAACTCACATGGCTGATCAGCCGTTTCTGCTGTTGGCGTCTTCTCTGGTATTCCCATAACGTGTCTTCATCTCTGGATAACATGAAACATGGCCAATAGCTGCCTTGAAAGCGGCATCTTTATCTTGTATATGGGTTAGATCAGTGGTTCCCAACCTGGGGTCCGGGGACCCCTCAGGGGGGCGGCAAAGATCACAGGGGGTGCGCAAGTCTTTATCTGGTTTGAGGTTGAGGTAAAAAAAATATTTGCACATTTTAAACAACTTATGATAATACACTAGAATATATAATGTATACAAAAGTCTGTATAAAAACGATATATTTTTGTTCTCTCATAATTGTAGGCAGGCTACTTAGTAGGCCAAACCTCCGAGACCTCTTAACCTGTGGCCCTTGCTGTCATCAGGTCAGCTGATAGCTATCATCCTCGTTTTTCCTGCCGCCACGGCATCACTATTTTATGAATGAAATATGGCGGAGAAACATAAAAGTGCTGATAAGACCTCTGTATCAAAAAAGAAAGTAAGGCTCTATCTCGAGAGTTACCTCAACTTCGGTTACGGGGATGGGGCCCGGGGGGGGGGGGCTCAGCTTTTCTTAGACATAAGTAAGGTGCGGGCGCCAAGGAAAAAAGGTTGGGAACCACTGGGTTAGATGGCCAAGAAGACTTGTTTTGTGTCCTCTTGGGTTAGCAACCTCTACTTCTTCTACTCTGTTTACTGGCGGATTACAGCCATGCGTAGCTTATATCACCAACTTCTGACGAAACTACGCTGTTGTCTAGTTTATTTACTCCCAACCAGTTGATGGAAATGAGCCTAATTTGCATATCTTTTTTGCAACATTTCAAAAGCTCGCTTAAACAATTGAATGGAAACACTGTCGGTATGTTAGCATACAAACCACCACCATTGTAACAGCTGGAACAGACACGCGTAAGTGTCATGCATAGCAGTGTAGCGCAGCTATTTTTATTTCGGCGCCCATGTTATCCAATCTGTCCGGGCACACCAGGAGAATAGCGTCCGTGTAGGCCCGCACGCAGCAGCGATAGTTTCGGTGTATCCTCTATTCCTCGCGCAATACGCGAGCGTATGTGTCATAATTTGATAATTTGAATCAAAAAATAGCTTGCGCTACGCTGCTATACGCAATGCTTATGCATGTGGTGTGTTCCAGCTGTTAACTTAACTTACCCCAACTGCTAAAAACCAAAAACAAAGGTCCCATGGCATGAAAAATTCATTTTATGAGGTTTTTCAACATTAATATGAGTTCCCCCAGCCTGCCTATGGTCCCCCAGTGGCTAGAAATGGCGATAGGTGTAAACCGAGCCCTGGGTATCCTGCTCTGCCTTTGAGAAAAAGTAAGCTCAGATGGGCGAATCTGGACTCTCCTCCTTATGTCGTCATAAGGAGAAAGGTTACCTCCCCTTTCTCTGCTTTGCCCGCCCAGAGAATTTGGCCAGCCCATGAGAGAGAGAGAGACATCATGGCTTGCAAACAAGCGAAGTATGGCAGTTGGTCAAGGCCACACCCCCACCCTCCACCTTGCCCCCCCTCTCTCCTCCTCAATAGCATTTAAAGCTACAGACACAGAAATGGCACATCCTAAGGAAAGCTCATTGTGGGACTGGCTCTAGTGGCTGTAATTCTGCACCAAGGCTGAATTTTGGGAAAGAGACTTCAGATACAGTATTAGGGGACTGAGGCCTATATAAAAGAGACTTCAGATACAGTATTAGGGGACTGAGGCCTATATAAAAGAGACTTCAGATACAGTATTAGGGGACCACTAAGGCCTATATAAAAGAGACTTCAGATACAGTATTAGGGGACTGAGGCCTATATAAAAGAGACTTCAGATACAGTATTAGGGGACTGAGGCCTATATAAAAGCATCCAAAGAGCAGCATGTCATAGGACCTTTAAAATGGACACTACAGAGTCACAGAGCTGTTAGCTTGGCGGTAGAGTCTTGGCCTTGTTTTATTGTTGACATATAGTTTTACTGGATCTCACTAACACTGATTAATCTTAAAGGGTAATTAATAAGTTATAATGTCAGGAAAATTTACTAATGTAGCGTAAGCAGAATTATATAAACTTTTTCTAACCGATAGAAATCCCTGCCGACGTTTCCCTGTTTGACATCCATGCTCTACAAACTCTTTCCCATTATGCTTCAAGTCCTTGGCTTGAAATACAAAAGCCTTTTCCTTTAAAACTATGACAAATTACAAGTAGAACCTTTTGTTATTTACTGACCTCATAATAGTACGCAAATCAGGTAATCGTTTTATGGGAAGGTGTTTTGTTTTACCGATAACTGTGGGGAGCAACATCTGGAAACGGTTAAACGAGAGCCTGTGCGACCTTTTTTAAATCAGTTGTTTGGTTATATTAGGGTTTTAGTTTAACTTACCATGAATGTTATCAGTCTGATTCATCTCAAATACTTCCCTGAGATGTTTCTCAGGAGTTTTTTTTATTATATTATAGTATAGTATACTGTAATTCACTGTTGCCAAATGAACTCACTTCAATCATTTAGGGAAAATAAAACAGTGGCCCTGAAGAACATTCTTGGTACACTACTCTGTGATAAAGTGTGATATGATAATGGCTGTTGAAAAATGTGAACATTTTGTAAATTGGGTTTATGAGTTTTTTTCTGTTTGTTCCAGGTCAGAGTCCTCCTTTACACACATACAATGATGTTGTCCTCCTTCTCAACCAGTAGAGGAGGATTGCACCATTGTTCTGTATATACGTGGCATATTACTGTGGCTGAATAACTGCTACATCCTTATAAACATGAAGATAACTACTTGGCTTGTTAGAGAATCTTCTTTTTAACATGATTAATTACCCTACTGCTGCTACGACAAGGCTACTGTAGCCTATCTGTAGACAAAGAATCATATTGTTTTTATGTTTGTTTTCTGAGGTTTTCATTGTCTTACAACATTGGTTGTGAACACAATGTTGTAGCTTAACTAAACTCAAGGATACAACCAAATACGCAAGCAGATCAGCTTTCAGTTTCATATTTGCCTGTTAGCCAAAATGTTTTGTAAGCTGCCAAACTCCACATCCATATGCCAAAATGACTTGGCCCTATTTACTTGTCGCTAAAAGGCACAAAATACATAAGTGACATATTATTTAGAGCTGGGGTCTTCAACGTTTTATAGGCCAAGGACCCCTTAGCTTAAAGGTGCTGTAGGTAGGATTGTGAAGATCCACGACTTAGCCAAAAAATTGAACATCAACAACTTCTCAGTCCCTCCCCCCTTTCTGCTAAAGCCTAAAACGGTCTACTAAGCCCCTCCCCTCACAAGGGAGAATGAATGCATGTGCATGAGCAGTGCTTGACACACAGTTAGAAACCCCCCCTGGCCCTGATTGGTGCATCTGAACAAGGCGCGGTGGATTTTTGCAAATCTCACTACAGGCTGTAGGTGGTGCCAGAGGAGCCATATTTTTTTTTAAATTGCTGCTTCATGTAGTTCTACTAGAACATAGGGTCAGTTTCAGCAAATATGACAGAAAGTTAGTTTTATAATTCTTACCTACTGCACCTTTAAAGAGAGAGTAGGGACCCCTTACTACATATACTGTATACAATTGAGTTGCATATTAAACTAGGCCGGATGGATGAAAATGAATGGGTATTATTTATACTTAAGATTTTAATGTTAAACATACATGTGGAAGGCACATTTAATCTGGTTTGGCTACCTTACCTATATTAAGCTTATCTTCAATGTGTAGATTACATTTTTTCCGCAAATAGGCCAATTTATATTTGCTATTAAAATGTTGGATTTATATATCAGACATATTTTAATTTTTGAAAAGAAACTTGAAAAAATATAATTTAAAAATAATTTGGCAGCTCCCCTGCACTAACTCTGAGGACCCCCCCAGGGGTCACGGACCTCCTGTTGAAGATCTCTGGTTTAGAGCAACAGCAAAGCCAAGCAGAGATTTGTCTCATCCTACTGGTTCGTAAGCGAACAGCATCGCCTGCAATAATCAGCGTCAACAAGAAATACTGTCAAGATGAGCAGAAAAGATTCACTTTACTGTGTTCCTTCTGTATTGCTTGGAAGGTGAGCTTTTCTTCAGTGTCTTAGTTGCTTTTCTTCACCAAAAATGACCAACTTAGTATTTGACCTGGTTTCTGGTCTGGCAGTTTTAGCCTATTGCGAGTTAAAGTTACAACACCAACAACAATTAAATGCAGATGTACACAGAAGCCTTTCATTATCTGTGATTTCCCATTGAGTTTTTGTATTACACTTATAAATAAACTCTTGGCCCAATATTGCTACAGTTAATTATGGGATTAAAAGCGGTTTGTATCCTCTGTAAGGAGGCTTTTGTCGTTTCTTCCGGAAGAGTGGCACTATAAATAGCTGAGGAACAGCAGGAGAAAGGTTAGCTATCCATTGAAACTGTCCTGGACTTAAAAGGGTGGAAAGCACAGGCTGTCAGCTTCATGCTACACGCTCACTGAGTCCTCTTTCTCCCGAACAATCCCATTTAGGATCTTAAGAAGCCTCTGGACAGTTGAACTCAGTAAATGGGGATTTAATGAGCGTGATACCTCTTGATTTAAAAAAAAGAATTAGAATTACAGCATTTTGGAGGGCAATAAATGCACAGATAATTTGAATTAGGGACGGCAGAAACATACTGTCAATGTAGAGTCCATTTTCATACATGGTGTAACACAAAGTACAGGGCAGGATAAACAATGTCCCATAGATGTACATGTCATTAATGCCTCAGAAATTAGCCACATAATCAGCGGTACTGTAGCACCATAAACCACACCAAAGTGTTGACTTGATGGAACCCAGAACATTTTCCACGGCTTACCATAATGGAAAATGGACGCTGGCAACTGTCCCTCTGGCTGGTTTACTGTGACGTTCCTCTCGAAAACACCTGCCCAGACACCAGCAGAACCAACAGTGTCTGAAGACACAGGGTTGAGTTTGAAGTAGTCTCACATTGCCAGACCCTCCTCCACAGCACTACGGAGGAGGGTCTGGTTAGTCCACACAGCATTCCGGGATGGGAGAAAAACGTGCTCTGGTTTATTGGCATTTCTTTAAACCAATCACAATTGGGCAGCGCTAAGCGTCGGACGGAGCCCCGGTGCCGCTGCAAAATAGCCTCGGGAAGAAACTTGTTTTGTTGGAACGTGTACGTTTAAAGATTATTTTAGTCGTACAACAGAAAACTCCGATTGGACAGATAGTCTAGCTAGCTGTCTGGATTTACCCTGCAGAGATTTGAGGAGCAGTTAACCATAGTCCTCAGAAATCCACCAGAGTTTAAAATGCCAACACAAAGAAAGCGGAAGGTAACGGTCATCCGGCCTTAAAGAGTGACATCCGGCGGAATTTCCGGCAGCAACGGACCAATCCCTGAAGTGCAACTTTGTGGACATAGTTTGAAGCCACATGGACACAGTATGCACCATGTCCTTTTTATTTTTTATGACAAACTATTTTATATACATACCAATAATGTAATATTAAGCTATTAAATGCGCAAGAAGTCCTCCAAGTCATATGGCGATATAGGTAGTTTATTCTGTCCTTATATCCCCTAACCCTTTTAAACACATTGTTAACGTTGTGAAACGGTTGCAGTTGATTAGGTTTGGGCACCGACACTAATTAGTTAAGTTTAGAGAAAAGATCATGGTTTGGGTTAAAATCATATGTTACTTCACTTCCGGTGACGGATGTGACGCTGAACGTGACATAACTTTGTTTGTTCTGTGAAATAAAAATAAAAAGTCCTGTGTTTGACACATCCACCACCACACCAACCTGCCTTAGAATTTAGCACTCTTATATTTTGTCAAATAACTTCCGTCATAGTTACTACGACCACAATAGTGCGCCACCATTATAATCTATAAACTGTAAAAAAGATTAGACTTAATTGCTGCTTAAACAAACAACCTATGGGAGAATTTTTCGGGGGAGGACAGTCTCTGAATGTTGTATGGGTCAAAGGATTGGAATGTTGGAAAACTTTGCACTGAAGACTGAACCATTTGGCTCTATTTTTCTATTCTATTGTTTGCACATGTCTTATTTTACAGAGACCTGAAGTCTTTAAAAAAAAAGGTGTTATCTTGTGCACATAAAATAATTTGTAATATATAAATCATGTTATGGGACTTTAGGGGCCTTGTGGAAAATAATAGAAAACATAAGAAAAGAAAAAGGAAAAACCCATACACACAAACAAATGAAAACATAAATGTCCTCCAAAGTGGGGACTGGTGGCTCATAAATGTCGTTGCTTTGATAATTCAACTGTTGTAATTGTTGATATTTACAGCTGATAAAAGAGTTAGTGGTAAATAAGAAAAATGTAGCATGATGTGTGTTGCTGCACCAATGATGGAAGAAAACCAGAACTATGAATGTATCTGCAGCACCTTTTAAATCTTGTTTCCTTGTGTGGCTCTCTGATGTGCAAAGCAGAATTATTGGCATTTTAACCTTAGATAGAAGTGCATGGAGGGTTTTAACATGCTAATGTTTTGGCAGCGGAGGCCTGCATTAGTCTGAAATGGGTGAAACAGCTGACCCAGTGAAAGGAGGTGAACACATGATGGATAATTATAGCAGGAAAGGATCATCTTGGAGAAAAAGAAAAGAACATCTGGAACCCATTTTTGGCAAAGTGATTATTCTGTCTGGCCTGTTACGATAAACATCAGAGCATTGTTTTACCAAATTGCAACTTCACAATATTTTTTTTTGTATGTATGCCCCTGAGATATTTAGCCTAGCTTACTTGTGAAATTGATTACAACTGTATGCTAAATCTCATACTGGAACATGGCTTTGCCAGGAACAGTTCCTAAAACATTTATTTGTATTTGTAAAGTTGGTCATCTTGATCACGTATTTGAAGATGCATTGTGTGAGTTTTTGACAAGGATGCAGAATTTCAAGATTGTGTGAAATGGCATAATTACTTCCTTGAAAGGGGATTTTATGATGGGACGTTAAACCATGAAGCATCAATCGAAACCAATTATGGAGAGAGAGGCAGTTTTATGTGATAGGACAAAGATTTATTGGCTGAATATTTTTGTTTCCAGTCTAGCACGAGGTCACCACGGAAATTATTTTGTGTTCTTTAGAAATCACACACACAGAAATTAACATTTACCTTATCAAGTTGCCATGGCAAGCAATGTCATAGTTACACATCTAGTAGAAAGAGAGTAACATGGGCATCCCGTCATAGCCTGGTCCTACCAGACTCTCATACATTTCATTTGTACAGAGAGTCTGGCCTCTCTACATAGAGCTCAACAGTCCCGCCCAAAGTAAAAACATAATGCAATTTCTCCATTGAAATTTGCAGTATAAGCCATAAACTCGTTACCGTCGATGGTAGACTTAAAACCAGCTTGCGTACATGACTAAGCGATTGTATATGCTCATATAGACGCCAAAAATCATAGGGCACTAACCTTGTTTAGAGATAAATGTCTTTTATTCGCGATGTCTTGGATAAGTACTTCATTACCCACAATCCTGAACAATCCCACAATCCCACAGTGATGCCTCTGATTGGTGGAACTCATGCTGGTGAGGAGGGGGGGTGTCAGTACCTGATCTCTGCTGCCTGCACGATCCGTCACCAGGATTTACGACACTGCACGAATCATGATCTGTTCCCACGCTTCTGACGTTAGCCTCTGCCGGGAAGCTAACGTTAGTTTAGCTAACAGCTAATTCGGCTAACCGCTAGCTGACAGCTTGATTCAGTGTAAAATAACTAACTCAAAGTTAACACTGGGTAAAGCCGTATACAGCTGACGCAACAGCCGTTATATATGTTAACGGTTATTTTCAGGTTTTATTTTGAGGGTCTTTTAAAGTTATTACATGCTGTCTCAGCTATCAGTGGTGCCCGGTGGTTTATGGGGTGAGTAGTTCCTTCGCTCTGAGATGACGATGTGTACACAGTCTTGTACCTTTGACTTTTTGGGGATTTTCTGTTCGTTTTTTTACTCGAAATGATACGTTGTATGTTTATGAGTCACGTCCCACCTGGTTAGCCTAAGGCATGTTCTAAAACTCTTTATATACGGATTTTCCCAGACGTCAATGGTAGAAATGAATGGGAAATTTACTTCCGGAACCCAAGGTCTCTCAGAGGAGGGGCGGGACTGTTGAGCTCTATTGACAAGTGTTAACTTCCTTGAAGGTGGGTACTCTGTTGAAGTTTAAAACTATTGGATCTGCCCAGAGCCACTCTGGATCTGCCATAACCAATCGCTAACGTTTGGTCGTGACGTATGTCACGCGCATGTGCAACAAAAGGGGAGACCGACAACAACTATCGGCTTATATTTAGCATTAGCATCGCTAGCGTTAGCCTTAGCCAACTCCTTCACCACTAACGGAGCAAGCTGGAAAATCTAACTTTTCCCGAATCCCGTGGGGAGGAGGGTCACAACATCATGGCCACCAACACAACTCAGCAAAGATTGTTCTTGCTCGGGCTTTAACTTCTGGATATTCGTCAGCGTTGCTGCCACAACGGACCGAATGGCTTAGCTCGCATCTTTCTAGTGCACGTCCTCAACGTCATCGTTCTCAGCCGCTCCCTCTGTTCGCTGATTGGACCTACAAATATTTGACCGGAGAAAACCTAAGAACATACCGCAAACCCAGACGGAGTACTGAAAGGAAATGAAAATTGAGCGGAAGTAAGTAGGAGGGCGGAGCCAGGCTAATCCTGTCGTGGCACAGGCTTTTGCTGCACCAGCATCTCTACAACCACACACATGTACATTTCCACCTTGTAGTACTCAAGATCGGTCTTGGTCTCAAGACCACTTTTTTAAAGGTCTCGATATCGACCGCATTTTTACTCGGTCTTGTCTCGGATAAAGAGGGCTCAGGATTTAATTTCAAGACCACAACTGTCTTTTGATTATTTTTAATCAAGGCATTTCTCATGATACACTTATGGCAATAAAAGAGGTGAATGAAGAATAATCTTCATTTGTTTTGTGTGGGTGTTTTTTTTATGGGGATGTGGATCTTTCAGATCAATTTGAGCAGCGCTATTGTGCCTATGGTTAGCATTTCCCACATTTTATCGTGGCATTGGTCTTGGTCTTGGTCTTGGTCTTGGTTCTGTCTCAACCCCTCAAATTCTTGGTCTCAGTCTCCATGCACTCTGGTCTTGGTGATGACTTGGTCTCGGTTCAGGTGGTCTTGACTGCAACAGTCATTTCCACACCACTAGCTTCTCCTTTCCAAAACTTAAATTTCCTGTATGTGTTTCAGATTAAAAGATGACCAATAAGGGGTTATTTAGATGCTAGAATTTCCCTAGATTTCTGAAAATAATTGAGGACACTCTCAATCTTAAATATTTTGTGTGATGAGGCAATCTGGGCTTAATTAAGATAAAATCGTGGCCCATTAACTCTTGACAAATGCAGCAGGTCACAGTGGAAAACCCTGGTCATGGTATTGTTATCTTTTGCCGCACTTTACTGATCCCTGAGGAGGACATCCACTTCCTACCTCGATAGAGGGTGGAAGCACAGAGGACAGGGGTCGGTCAGACCACAGAGACTCCAGACTCAGCTGTTAGCCTGAGGATTGGAGTGCAGTCAATGGTCTTGAGGCAAACAGGAAGTGATTTGTAGATCATAAGTTGAAAGTCTCCAATCTGATCATAGTGTGGTTCTGGACCTCTAAATGTACACAATTGTACACATTCCCACATATATAAAATATACAGTACAACGTACAACTTCACACACATGCACGTTTGCCAGATTTAAAAGAAAAGAGCATTATAGCATGCTTATCAAACTATCAGGTCTTGAAAATTCATTTTTTAATGCTTGATTTAAAAAAAAAAAAAGCATCCTTACCAATTAATCATCCACACATCAGTACACATAGTAGATTAAGGAAATGAAAACTGCATGTATGACAATATATTTTTCAAATGTAAAAACTGATTCATGCCAAGTTTTATATAGACATCTAAGAGATAAAAGGCATATAATGGCAGTAACATGTTACAGTGAGTTATATTTTATTTACATACAGATATATATTTTTGAAAGTATATTTGATCAGACGGTGTCCATTTAGTTTTGAAGGGACAGTTCACCCAAAAATCTAAAATATATCGTTTTCCTCTTACCTGTAGTGCTATTTATCAATCTAGATTATTTTAATGTGAGTTGCCCAGAGTTGGAGATATCGGCCGTGAAGGTGTATGTATGCCTTCTTTCAAATACAATGGAACTAGACGGCACTCGGCTTGTGGAGCTCAAAGTTCCAAAAAATACATTTGAAGGCTTCCTTTTGAGTGATGATACGGTCGGTGGGTGTAGTTCGGTAGAAAAAATAAATAGTTCCTCATCTGAACCTTCACACAACCGGGTCTGTGGATTATCTTGAGTAACTGGGTCATGATTTTTACAAAGAGACATTGTTGAGTTTTTCAAGCACCACAAGCTGAATGCCATCTAGTTCCATTATATTGGAGAGAATCTCTACGGCAGATATCTCCAACAATGGGCAACTGACACCAAAACTATCTAGATTGATAAATAGCACTACGGGTAAGAGGAAATGATGTATTTGGATTTTGAGGGCAACTGTCCCTTTATGGTGAACAACTGCTCTACCATCTGTCTCAAGCCATAAACATCGTACTTAATCTCTAGATGTATTGCATTAAGTGCAGTGATAATGACTGGCTCTATGTGAATGAAACCTGATACTAAAATCTAATTTGGTTTGTCTCAATTCTTTGTTCCTTAATATGATCAGCCTGATAGTTTGGTCAACCAGTTACATAGCATCTGGCGACAAAGGGCTCTCCGATGTCCAGTGCCAAATGCTGATTGAATTCCCATCAGTCAGTTTCAATAATCAGTGTAACAGCTCAACATGTTTGAGCCTGACTAGCTGTTAATTACCAGACCGAAAGCAGCTTGGTGATTTACAGCTGGAGCAAGATATGTTTGAATGCTCCATCTTTCAGGAATTTATGCCGTTTTAAAAGGACTGCACTTACAGAGGTAGCTCTTTTCTGCCAGGACAATGTGATTGACTCTGTCTCCCACACACCATCGCCATCGCCATCGCCATGCAACCCTGACTTTCAGGGGCAATTTGGGGTTCAGTGTGGAAGTGTTTAGTACATTTTTGAACAACACACTGAAGCACCATTGTCACTGAATGAATCATAGCTTTTAACAGTGGAGCTCCTCCTGATTGGTGGAGAACACCATTGTCAGCTCAGTGGTAACATACAGTGCGCTACCAGGCCCCCAGGAAGTACGCCGTGCTTTGAAGCAAATTAAGCAAAGTGACCAAACAGTGAAATAACAACTCAATCCGGCCCCCCAAAAAAACATTTTTTTCCATAGACTTACATGGCGAAAGTTCACTTACTGTTGTATGTGTAAATTTGAGCGGCTTATGATGTAATCGCACACCTAAGAAAAAAAATACGCAATCAGTCACTGTGTAACTTGTAACTGAAATATTAAAATCAGCAAAGTAATTTGTGATCTTATTCAGTAACCGACTGAAGATTTTAGATTTCTTTATTTAAAAGGGACAATGCACATTAATCAACATGAGCACAAAGTAAATGTGCCAGATTTAGCAATGCAGGCTAATTTTCATCTGGAGTCCCTAGATTTATAAAATCAATCTGAATCAAGCAATATTCACATACAGATTTGAAAGTAGTGATGCTTGTCCCTTTCCTGTACTTAGGGGCCTCATGCCCAACATAGTCACATACTATTCACATACTGGACACATACTATTCCATCCTCTGTCTTTAAATATCGCACAGATATCAGAGCAGTGACACACCAGACGTTACCAGACGTTAGCTTGTCCCAGTGATTTGAAGACCTTTCTAGGCTCCTTTGCCCAAAGGGTGAGAGACATACAGATTGAGAGAGAGAGAGAGAGAGAGAGAGAGAGAGAGAGAGAGAGAGAGAGAGAGAGCGAGAGAGAGAGAGAGGTGACTCTTGGCAACATGGTTACTTTCTTCTCTCCTGACTTTGTTGCTGACTGTGTTGACTTTGCTCTGTGTTCTAGTGTTTTTTTCTGTGCATTATACGAGCTGAACTTCCCAGAAATGAGGCTCTCCAGCAGACCAGCTAGAGAGCGGAAATACCTCACACTTCGCATGGCTTAATTTTGATGTGATTGTCCAAGTTAAAATGCCTTTTTTTCATGTTCATAGCCTCTCACAAGGGCTCCCTGTGTTCACAATGTAGTAGGAGTGCAGTGGGAATACACTTGAAGTCAAGTGGTTAGTTATAAAAACACCTCATGGAGATGAGCAGTCGTTCTCCCGGAGAGATCGGATAATGACTGTATGTCCTCGCTTGTGTACGACAGAAGATCGTTCAGTTGAGTCAGTTCACTCAGGCTTTCCTCCATTTTACCCTCTTCACAGCTTACACATTAGTGTTGAGACTCAGTAGCCTGTCACCAGGAGTGACACATAAGTAATGGTTGCATTTTTACTGTGGATCACTTCAATCTGAGAGTCCATTCATATTCTCTCCTGGCAGTCTATCGGTATCAGACTGATAAACCTCCAGTTGTAAGGAGGATGGTGTGTAATCTTCGTCAGTGGTCGGTCTATTGAAACATTTTCAAAGCTTTTCAATCGCTTCAAGAAGTGGACATGTGTGGGTTTTACCTTTATACCATAGACTATATACAGTGAGGAAAATAAGTATTTGAACACCCTGCTATTTTGCAGGTTCTCCCACTTGGAAATCATGGAGGGGTCTGAAATTGTCATCGTAGGTGCATGTCCACTGTGAGAGACATAATCTAAAAACAAAAATCCATAAATCACAATGTATGATTTTTTAACTATTTATTTGTATGATACAGCTGCAAATAAGTATTTGAACACCTGAGAAAATCAATGTTAATATTTGGTACAGTAGCCTTTGTTTGCAATTACAGAGGTCAAACGTTTCCTGTAGTTTTTCACCAGGTTTGCACACACTGCAGGAGGGAGTTTGGCCCACTCCTCCACACAGATCTTCTCTAGATCAGTCAGGTTTCTGGGCTGT
>CM042329.1:13417838-13467838 GCA_023566125.1 Zingel zingel | reverse complement strand
AGGAGAGAATAATGTACTAACAAATCAACCAATCGCAGCAACAAGCACTAGATTCATGGGCCGTCTTGTTCTCATTATTACTGATCTCGTGAATCAAAACACAAACACTGGCCCAGTTCCCTTGATGTAAAACAGTGATATAACCTCTGATAGTTTCAGTGCGTGACAACATTAACTTAACAGCCCTTTAGTGGTTATTATTAAAGGTTATAGCACAGTGATGTCAGGTTAAAATACAGAGAACATTAGTACAAAAAAAGTACAAACTATTGGTGCTTCAGTCAGTATGATGTAATGTGAACATCAAGATGTAGCCTACTGTACGTGACCACTGGTGAGGAGGTTAGTAATATGCATTTCTGGGCCCGATTAGAACAGTTTAAGAAAAGAAGACATGTTTTATTCTTAAATGAGTCTGCCAGCTCAAAAGATCAAAGAAATAGTTGGTTTTAAGACTTTTTAGCTATTTTTTTTAACGTAGCTAGCGATGATGCCACCATTCTTTCTTTTTTTTAAATATTTTTGGCCTTTATTATGACAGGATAGCTTAGACATGAAAGGGGAGAGAGAAGGGAATGACATGCAGCAAAGGGCAGCAGGTCGGAGTCGTACCTGCGGCCGCTGCCTGACTGAGCCTCTGTATATGGGTGTGCACTCTACCAGGTGAGCTACTCAGGCGCCCAATGCCACCATTCTTAATCCTGCCTACAATGCACTGATTGGTTGATTGTTTCTCTAATCGGTCTGGTATCAGGGGCACGTTCAACCTTAGCACCAAAATAAATTCCTTATATGTGTAAAAAACGTACTTGGCAATGAAGTTTATCTGATTCTGATTCTGATTCTGGAAACATTGTGCACCTTTTTGTTATGGTTTCCGGGTTGAACGACACATTTCCTCGGGAACTGTGCAAAACGGCGTGCAACAGGCTTTGAGGTATTAGTGCGTTCCATTCACCTCGGGAGTCGGAAACCGGAGCTGGGAATGCCAGCTCCACACCCGAGTTGACCGCGTTCCATTAAAACAAGTCGGATTTCACAGCTCTATGCAGGTTAGCCATAGTTAGCAATACCAGTTGATGACAACGCATTAGGCTGTTTTTTGTGCATACACACAGCGTAACAACATGTCCACAGATAGACGTTGGACAGGACTGTGTTTAAGACTAATTAAATGCTACACAAATAAGACAGGAGTGGTATTAAAATGTAAATTACTACAGCTTTCACTGCTGTTGAGGCATGGAGCAGCCATGTTGGATTTCGAGGTCGGCTTGCTCGGAGTACTGCGAGGTTCTCCGAGGGGGCGTGTTTCCGACTTAGAACTCGGAGATTCGGACTTCCGAGTACAAATGCAATGCACCATGAGTTTTCTCTCGTTTGGTGGGTGTGTCAGCGATGTTACCCAATCAGCAGCGACGTGTAGAGTATGTAAACTCGTGGTAATAAAATGGCAGTGTGATTGCGCACACAGCAGGGTGTTCAACGCACCCCTGTTTCAGTTTAAATAAACGTTTTGCTTTTTTATCGGGGCTGAACATGTGCTTGCCTAAAAGATGCCCTCATCAAATCAGATATGGGTTATACTAATGCATTATTTGGTGCAGAAACACTCTTCAACAAGTTCCAAATCCAACTGTTCAAACTACTCCTGCCTTTAAAAGCATGCCATTGGCTAATTTCTTCTTGTTAGAAAGTCCACTGGCCACTTAAAATTGTTGGACCAGACCTATTTATCCCCAGAAATTGCGTAGTGAAGGCCAGTGGAAAACTCTCATCTGGGGAGGTGAACAACCAACAGCATTCCCTTCCCTGCAACCACACTGTACTCTGAACTGCTCCAGTGGAGCTGCTCAGTTGCCAAAAAAACCCTCTGAAAGCCGAAACAAGATAATCAAATTATTTTTGTCTGCCCAAAACAACATCCCTTGCCAAAGCATGCATGTTATAAAAGTTTGGGTTTCTACTGTGGCTTTTTCTTGGTATAACTTAATTTCTGTGTCAGTGTATCCAGGCAGTTGTTTGTAATGTGTGCAGTAAACATATCATTTTTATTGGCCTAGGTCTTGAAATGTTCTAAAAATTTACATTTGAGACCTCATCTACACTTTGACAAGGACCAGAACTTTGGTCTTACTTTTATTTTAGTAGCTGTTCTGGAGCTGACAATCATATCACATGATCTTGATGAGTTGATGGAGTTTACCCAGTTGTCCTGGAATTGTAAATGTTTTAATTTTCTTTGTTATTCTGCACTTTTTATACTTCTTGTCCATGTTGGCTATGCTGACGAAGCTCATGTATTATGAAAGATAGCTCCAGAACAGCTACTAAATTTAGTTTAGTTTAGTTTATTTTCTTTCCGGCCATCTGTAACTCACAACAGTCAATGCCCTGATAACATTCATATATGCGCATATACATACATACCTGCATACACATACACATACATACACAAAATTACATAAATACAAGAAACAGACAAGACCGAAAAGGTGTATGTTGAAGCCTAGGCTTATTACACCTACCCTTTTTACATAAAATGATATTCTTTCATACAAAAATGAAAATTACAGAAACTAGGTATACATTATATACCCCAGGACCTTAAGGTGAGATTGTTTCGTCAACTGCTGTTTTCAAGGTGAAGAATAAACTTTGAAGCTCAACGTTTAAGCCAAAGTGACACAAGGACCTTAAAGGTGCTCTAAGCGATGTTGGGTGACGTCACTTCTTGTTGACGTTCAAAGTATTGTCAAACAAAACGGAGGCTAGCTCGCTCCTCCCTCCTCCTCATCCTGTCCCCTCCCCCTCCCTTCCGCGCCCTAACCCCCCCCCCCCCTCCCCCAAATCCTTCTTGTCGGTTATTGGCTGGAAGACTGTTTGTTATGTTTGGTGGTGCAGGTTGGCGCAGTTTGTTTTTATTGCCGTTTGTAGAGCCTGGGCTGTCTACAGAGACTGCGTTTTTTTTGCAGTGTGTTCAGGGGACAGGCAGTTAACGGACAGTGAGGAGATGTTTGCGGTATGTGACAAAAAATGTTGTAGCCTAAAAAACGCGTGACATCGCTTAGAGCACCTTTAAGGTGCTAAGAAAACTGACTGAGTCTGCTGATGAAGACAGTGTCCTATGACCGAACAGCTACTAGACCTTTAGTTGAGATTGTGTTGTCAGATGATTTACAGCTCTAAACATAGACAGGACAATCTCTGTCTCCTAGAAAATTGCGTTCCCATACAACAACACTGCATACTTAATTACGTTTCCAGTGATCTGCGCACGTTGTGAAACGTGGTTAACGTTGTGAAACGTGGTTAACGTTGTGAATTAAAACAAAACTACTTTGTTAGGTTCAGGAGTTGATGCATAGACTGTATAAGTGAAGTCAAAACATCTGGATTGCCCCCTAGTGACTGGCTGCAGTATAGGTCATAAATCCTGCCGCGCAAACAAAAAAATCAAAGTACACGTACATTTTTTTCCCCCAAGGATTGTTTGTTATTTTAGGTAGTGCTGATCGTGATGATGTTTGTTTTAGTTGCATTATTTTTTTGATGCTATAAAAACAAGGTGAAACATCATGATCGACAGCCGTGATTGACTCACGATTGGATGGACTCTGGTTTCCAAATTACTTCAATTAGAAACTTATTTGTGATACGTCATGAAAATGTAAATGTTAGGAGACAGGACTGGACAATACACATATTGTAATACGTCCAAAATAACATTACCTTTAGATTACATACACATGTATGTCATTTTGAGGTGCTTTGTTTCTTCATTTCACAATTGAGACTAATCTTTGTTTAATCCTTTTTTGACATCATCATTCAAATGTTGAATGTAAAAACACTTCTGCTCTCCTTCCAAAGTACTCTCCCAATGCAGTGTCTTTGGAAAGGAAACACACCGCTCTCCTGTCTGCCACCTTTAAACAAACATGTAAGTGTAACCCTGATCGTGAGGAGAAGATGACTTCCTGCTCGCTGCTCAAGCCGTACATGTAGAGGTTAAGCTGGTCTGGAGAAAATCCCATTCACACCTGGCTCAAACGCTCCACTGTTCAGGCCACAATGGGAGTCTTTCTTTCCTTCATGTGACACTGAGTGTCCGAGGTCAGCAAAGTTCAGAAAGCACATGATTTTTATTTGAAAATCTATAAATTGTGAAAATGAATGCCCCTGTGTTTATTTGTGCTTCACTCCGCTCTCAAGCCGAGAGGCCTCATTCTGCTTGCCAGCTGCCAACCTATTAGCACCCCACAGAAACCCTAACAGTGCTGCCATGGGCCGGCTGTTTGTTTGACTTAGTCATATTGAATTGAGACACGCAGACTTGGTGGATGGGAGGCGAGAATGGGCATTGACTCAATTCGAAGGGTGCACTTGTTAAATCTCGGGCCGTCTTGGCCGATGTTTAGACTGGGAACGAGTTCCAAACTTTTGACTCTGGTCTTGGACGATCCACTTGTGGGTGAGATCTGTATTGCTGAGATACTCAGAGGTCTGAAGCCAAGCTTTGCATTCTTTCTGGACCTCAGTGCTGACTCGCAAATTCATTTAATGGAGAGAGCTTGAATACACATTGAAAAGGACAGGAGCTTCTAAGCTTTAAGGACATTGAAATGTCCATCGATACATGAACGTCCTTAAATTGCCAGAATGTTTGTTAATGTCACTGAGGATCTTATAAGGCCATCAAGTCTTTGTGATTGTACGTTGTTATTTAAGTGGTCGGGTCCCCCAACATATTTATCATTTCATTTTAGTGGTATCTAGCCATGCAGATAGGTTTGGTCTTTATTTGCATACCATACATAGGGTTTGAGATAGCTGCCTCTGCTGATACTACTAAACCAATTTAATGGTCGTGAATGGAACTAATTACTCTGGAGAATTCAAAAACCAGTCCAGTTTCAATGGATTCTGCTCATCAGGATTAAATCTAATCTAATCATTAACATGCACATTCACACACCGATCTCGGGAGCAACTTGGGGTTCAGTATCTTGCCCAGGGACACTTCAACATGCAGACTGGAGGACCCGGGGGTCAATCCTTTGAAAACTTCCAATTAGTGGATGACCCACTCTACCTCCTGAGCCACAGCCACCCAAATTAAAGACAACACACAGATTAAGACATTCACATGCAACCCCAGAAACCGTCTTTGAATAGAGACAGATTTTTTTGTTCTTTTACTTTGTCTGGGTACCATACATGTCTGTGCAAAATGAAGTGCCAATCCATCCTGTACCATCACCAGTATGTTCTGTTATAGATTTGTAGTCTCCAAACATACACATTTACAGTGTGAAGGTCCATACGGCTTCACTCGGATCTTATGATCCAAGATCTAAGGACCCAAACTAGAGATGAGCTGATACCAGTATCACCAGTAGTATCGAGCCATCTCTAACCCAAACCTGAATCGGGTCAAGTAGGGTCCTGATGTATTGCAGTGAGTCTTGGGTCTGTATATACAGTAGGTTCATATGTACCCAAGTGGATCCCAGCAGACTCTCTGTCAGCTGTGATCATTGTCATGCCAGAACAAAAGTGTTTTCTGAGGCAGACATGTAAACTGTGAAGTGGATCTCAGAGGCTGTTCTTTAACCCTGCACATAATACCAAAACTATTTGCATAAGATATCACAAGGGTTGAATGATTATTTTTTGTGTAATTTGTATGATCTGACCCTTTAAGCATTTTAAGGTTACTGGCAGACGTGGTGTTTCAGTGTTCAGTTGCTGAGTTGTGCCTAACTGCACAGCCACTATGTTCATTTTTCCATCAAATGTCACACAGCTGAATCTTCGTCAGAAAGGCCAAATATTGTTCCAGGCAGCTGCAAGTGTATAGTTTGGAGCCCCGCACAGGAGGAATCTGTCTTGTAAACTGATATTGCTGCCCAGTCATGACCTCAGCCTCCAAGTATGAATTCTCAGTTTGATCCGTGGGTTTAAAAGCCCGGCTTTCCTGGATAACTGAGGCTAATTATCATGTGTCTCTGTGGAAAACAACAGATGGATAAAAGGAGATGTGCTCTTAAAGTGTCAGCATTACTGCTCAGTACTTACATATAGTATAGTATATGCATATTATACATACAACTGTCAGTGTGTCAGGTAACAGATGCCCAGTGCTCAGTGTTGTGTTTGCATTATGTAACTTTTGAAACTATCAAAGCATGGTTTGGCTATGTTTTCTAGCACTGCTGATCTTTAATGTGGAACTTACTCCTCAGGTTTCACTGAATGAACTCTGTGCATGAACTACAGTAAACCCAAACTCCCAATGTGCCAAATAATGTTATTCCCCTTTCGTTTTTCTACGATTTCTTTTCCTTCTCTTTCTTCACACATTATTTCCTCTTCTCATTTGATTGTTTCTTTCTTCTGTCCCTTTTTCATAGACTATACGTTTTAGATTTTTCTCTTCATGTTATGTATTGTTGAATAATTGTAGGGAACCCAACATGCAAAGCTTGAGGATTTTCTGGGTTTCCTTTGCATGTTCTTTTCATTTATTTATGTCTCCTAAATGTATCATTGTTTTTTTGACATGTGCTAATGATTTCTGGTCTCAGCCTATACTCCAACAGATGCATCCAAGCTGTTATCCAGCAGGCCTTTATGAGTGATGGCCTTATGATCCGGATGATGTACACAGTGACTTGAGTCATACAGATGGCAGGTGGTCTTGTACTGTAAAGCTCTCCTGGTGTCCCCCGGGGGGTAGTAGGATGTTTAGGGGGGCCTGGTCCCCCCCCCAGGGTCTCAGCTGTGAATGGGTTTAAGTGATAATAGCTCCCACTCTGCTCCGTCCTTTAGCTTTAAATAGGCGTGGCTTGTTGTAATGTAATTGAAGTTGCGAGGAGCCTTTGCATCTGCGGCTTACGTGAGACCTACATGTCTTACAATTCTTAAAGATTATCTATGCCACTGACAAAGTCACGACACTCATCTGAATGGGTTGGCCATTGATTAGTGACATTTCCTGATATGGTGAATTTTCTGGAAATTAAACTGCGGAATAAAAGCCAGAATGTTTTTGCCAAGCCAGCAAACTAAATACCTGAAAAGTCAAGGTACTTCATTTTATGACAAATATTCTGCAACTCCACTTACCGTAAAGTTGCTCTGCTCAAATGTCTTTTTCACAAGACATTGACATAGAACAAAATGCATGATGGTTGAATTCCATTTAGCTCCTTTAATTCCAGGGGACCTGGTATTGTGCATGCTGGCTCATTGAAACAGTTACAAGCCATCGTTACAGTAACACCTGTGCTTTACCTACCTTTACAAGTCAGAATGGTCTGCCATGGTCTAAGAAAGGCCTTGCCCTGTTAGAGATCTTTATTGAACACTGTATTTGAGCCCATGGGTGGAGTGAGGGGGGGGGGGGGGGGGGGGGGGGGGGGGTTCTGGGGCTCCAGCTCCAATTTTTTCTCAAAAGCCCCAAATCTTTTAGTATCATTTTTGCTCAGTCTTTCTGACTGGACCGGCAAATCAATGGAGAAAAAGTTCTGGGGAAATATCGCCATCTATAGGTCCGCCCTAACATTGTCATGGGGGATGTTCTTTACTACTACTACTACGACGCTATTCACTAAAGAAATCTAAAAAGGGCTGCAACTAACGATTTTTTTTTTTTTTTTTTTAAATAGTTGATTAATCTGATTTTAGTTTGGTCCATAAAATGTCAGACAATTGTGAGAAGTCAGTTTTCCAAAGCCCAAGAAAATCCCCAAATGTCTTGTCCACAACTCAGTTTATCACAGCGAAGTAAAAAAACCAGAACATTAATTTAAGAAGCTGGAGAATTTTGACTTTCCATAGAAAAAAAAAATTTGCAAAATAGTTGACAGCTAATATTTCTTTGCAGCTCTAAATCAAATACCCTAGAGTAAATGTTTGTTGGCCTGATAATCACTGCTGAGTATTGAAGACTACATTTGACATTGAGGATCCTTGATTTGCAAGTAGCAGTCCAGAATATGGACTGATTCAAATTTAGCAGTTTGTCAGCCAAAACGTCTGATGGTATAGTGTAAGAAAAATAGATTTGAAGATTAGTGAACACTATATTCCTACACTGCCTTTACAGAATTCTTGCAATGGGTGAATAATTTGTTTCAGAGAGAACAGTTTGAGAATGTTTTAAAAAAAAAAAAAAAAAAAATTAACTTTACAATTTATGTTTAGCAATGACAGATTTGTACTGTTATATACTAGATGACTGACATTTGTTATGTTGGCAGGTAGGCCAAGTGGCATGTCTGGGTCTAGCTCCATTTGACAGTTATTAGAGCAGTGTGGCGAAGGAGTGTATTACAACTAAATATTAACACAAGGGCAAGACCTTTTGCCTTCTTTATAGCAGGTGACACAGCCATCTGGCCCTGGAGTTAAACATTTTCCCCATGTGAATTAACCTAGAGTCTCTGCTCAAAGGTGACACTTGAAGGAAAGAACTGGGCAAAGCAACTTTATGCTTAGAGCAACCTCTAGTGGTGATAAACAGTAAAAACAAGGAGCAAATTTCTGGTCGGAACCATTTAATTAGAGGCTTTAAAACAAGACATTTAAGAACAAGACAAAGTAAAAATCAGTTAAGTATTGCTGTACATTTCACACATTGTAAAAACTCACACCCATGGCCCCCTTCTTAAAACATGCCACAAGTTTTAAATGTGCAGCCACTTGGCAGCAGTTACATTAAGCTATAAGAATAACTTGTGCAGGGATATAAATTTGGGACTCGGCAGCAACACTTGCGTGCAGGATATTCAAATATTGTGATTGAGGATACCCAGTCAAGATTTCAGCCAACGTCAGCAAGTAGTGCATTAACAAACTGAGAGTTGTGAAAATAGTGAAGGGTTGCATTAGAGGGCAAGTCATTAGTCGCTGACTTGAACCTTGTGGAGTAAATAAGTGATAAGGTGACATGGTTCCAACACTGCCATTTTGTGTGAGCTATGAAGGTCTGGAGGGCCAGCTTTCAGATTAAAAAAGAATTCAAAAACCAAACTTTTAGCATGCTTTGAAGTCCGTGAAAGTAAACACTATTTCAGTTTAACAAGCAAACATGGTCCTTGTTATGCAGCAGCTCCTTCGGTCACATTAAGTTACAACTGTACAAATTAACACATTGTGCCAAAAACATTTCATCTCCTCACTGAGCGGGCTGCTTCGCAAGTTCCTTCACCATTGAAGACTTTAGCTGTGAGATGGTGGCAATCCTCATCTGCTTTGAAGTGGAATATTTGCCTTTGATTGCCTGCACGTTAGAGAAAGACTGAGTTAAGAGAGCATCAAAAATTAAGATACCCAGACCAAGTTAAGATCACAGCTCTTCATATTTGGGTCCTTGTGGCCGACATTACAGATCCACTTAAGCATGTATGCACCAAGTGATATGGCTTCTGGTCGAAGAGTTCAGGGAAGTGACAAAGCGCGTTACTTACCAAGTGCTTTGTCTGCCCATAGTTCACCTTCACAACATTCTTGGCAATGTGTGCCATCACAGGAATCAAACTCTCTGCAGTGTAGTCCATGTAGTGCTGCAGTGTCACATCCTGAGGAGGGTCAGATTACATTTTAACATGTCCCACTTACAGCACTAAACTTGCCTATTGTTACCACCAATGCAAGTTCCTGGTTACTTAAATCTTTTGAGTCAAACAAGTCCAGAGGCACATGGTGGAAAATGTAAAAACTACACTCTGGGATCCAAGATTAATTGCTGTGGGATCAAAAACCTTTGCCAAAATGTATGCCATTAGCATTACCAAGGCACACAAAGGATAGCATCCCACTTGGTAATGTATCAAATTTACAAGTAGCTTGCCTCAAACCCTTTCATTCCATAGTTAGGCTTTAAGCTAATAGCTTAGAAAAAATAAAAAGTGATCTTGAGTAGACAGGGCAACCAGAAGTTACTTACCCATTCACCAGCATCCAAAACCTTGAGGGTAAGAGCCAAAGCAGCACTCGCCACCATGGAAGGTGGGAAGTGAGCCATTTCATAGTCAACCATGGTGAGTTCCAGGAGGTATTTTGCCAGGGTATGTTGCTCAGCAGTTACCTGAGGGGAGACAAGTGGGGATTAGACGTTAGCAGCTGGATCACTGAATTAATCTAGCTTTTAGCTGGTTTGAGATGCAGCGACGAACTTCATAAATCTTTGAGGCCCTTCTGAGAAACTGCAGGGGAAGAGGGCGGCCTAGTTGGAACTTGAGCGTCCGGAGAATAGTCATCTCCATGTCCCTGATCTGGGCAGTGGTGTAGGCCCTGTCCGTCACATAGGCGAAGTCCGAGATCTCTGGGGGATACATCTCCTCGTATTTGGAAGCAAGGAACATGGCAGTCACGCCGACCAGCTGCAGCTGCTTCTTGGGGACTGGGTGGTCCTGTTTGGTGCAATCACATGTACATTTTAGAAACTGGGGTGCATGTAGCATGTCAGTAGAAGGCCATGATTTTTTTTAAAGCTATGAAGTAACTGCATTTAATGCAGAATAGGTAACTGATACAGTCACTCACCTGAAGAAAGCGGTCAATGACTCCCACAGTCATGTACATGGTCTCCTGCAGGAGACGGAACTTTAGGCTCACTTGCACAAGCCAGTCAACGAGAATTGCCCGCATGTTACCAGTCACCTCCTGACCCTGCAGATAAGTGGGCCTGATGTTCTGCTCAACCTGAGGAGACCGGAAACTGGTTAAACCCAAAAGTGCATGTGTGGGGCAGGGGGATACCAGATAGATTTAGCATTTAGAATAGTTTCTCATGCCTCAAGCTGTCTGAGGTACTTGTAGATGTCCTTCACATAGTCACTGCAGAGCATGGGGTTGTCATAGTCATCAGCATCCACATCCCTGACAGCAGTGTCGAGAATGACATCAGAAAAAGCCTGACAGAGGTCAGCAGGAGCACAGCCAGAAGTCTCCATTGGAGTGGGGGATGCTGGTACAGGGAGAACCTAGAACAGTTGAAATCCCAACATTTGAGTTCAAACCAATGCACCACACCCAGCAGTCATTTCTGTCTGGATGGCCAGATAGCTGTTGCATATAACTCACCTCAGGCTCAGGTTTAACAGGAACAACCTTTTCTTGTTGTACAACTGCTTTGACAACTTTAGTGGTCTTTTTAGTGGCCTCAATCTTTTTAGTAGGCTCCGTCTTGACATTCTGAAACGGAAAAGTATCTATAAATCAGTTTGAAATTTCTCAACAGTAAACTTCTGAATTCCACTAAAATGTGGATACTTTTATAATTCTCCGGTTTTTGACTGATGGCCCAAAACGAAGATAAAGTGTTTATATCTCTCTCGATCTGGGGCACTTTGAAATTTATAGAGCATTTGGCCATTGTCCCAAAAAATAAACTCACCCCTACAGTAGCTACTTACTCAAATGCAAGTGCTTGCATTTAAGGCAACGTTACTGGCACTGGACTAGTGCATTTCCAAATGTTAACATCCTTTTGCTCTAACGTTACTACATTTAGCATTAGGCCTTATGTGCACAGCTGTTACTCACGTTGCATATAACTTTAAGGTTTTACTTACATGCAGACATGAAAATAGCCACCCGCCCCCCCAAAAAAAAAAAAAAAAAAAAAAATCTATCTATCTATCTATCGTTACTTAATTTTCCATCAGGAGGTAAATTACGGTAAACTCACGAGATTTCATAATTATGTCACATTCTTACCTTTTTCTGTAACGTGACTTCTTTGTTAACTGCGAGATTTCCGATTTCGCCCAGCGCCGCTCGAGGCTTGGTGGGACGAGCGACAGAGCAGGCCTTAGCACCGAGCTCAGTCCTGGTGGAAGCCAAGCGGTTCTGCAGTAAAGAAAATTCAAACACATTCAGCGTTAAATTACACTGCACGTTAATAATAATGGGTTGCTCAGCTTTCAACGTTAGTCGAATTCCTATTATGGAAAGGTTGCACGAGCAGACCCCACAGCAACGCACGAGGGCATTTAACAGCATAGTGATTTTAAATTACAAACATTAAATAAAGACGCATTAAAAACGCATTTCCAGTCATAGGCAACAAAAGCAGACATAAAAGACAAGAAAGTACGTACTCTGGTTACTCGTAGAGCCATTTCGAAATACGCGTTGCTTCAACACAAACCACGGACAATCGTAATGGAGAATGATGCAAAGTAGTTTTTAGGGTTCGGCGTCCTGGTTTAAATCCTCGCTCGCTACAAGCTGATTCGCTGGGTCCGGAATTCTCCGAGCATCTGATTGGTTGAGCGCATCTGTTTCAAATGCGTTCCCCGGACAACAAGTGGTCACATGATTAAGATTTTTTTTAGTTTCCTTCTTTTTCCTGTTACGTCTTGCTTATTATTTTTCATACTTTCTTGATTTGACGTACTTTTTTTTCCCACACACGAACAAATTAACGAACACGTTTACATGCTCAAAACAAAACAAAGAACTGTTCTGACTTAGTTTGTAAAAAGTAAGTTTTCTGATGAACCTAGCTAGTTTAAACGATTGTTGGCTTCAACAGTTATTACTCGGCCCCATAGACTGTGGTCGGACCAAGGCTTTACTTTTTCGATTAATCACCCCTTCCCCGAACACCAAACAAACCATAGGCTGTGTTCAATATGCACTTATACAGTCTATGGCACAAACACTTTAGACATCAGTGCCCTGTGCATTCCTATTTTATATTTTAAATGTGTTTCTGACTGAAATGTATCCTACCAGGGCACCCAAAATGTTCCCAAAACAGATCTATTCTGCTGCAAAAGATATCTTTAAATTGCTATTCTAATTTTAATACAGGTTAAAGTATGCACCTTGCAGCTATATATTTGTGTTCAGGGGCTCAATGTGGAACCCCTTACCCACATAACTCAAAATGATAAAACTATGGCCTCTTTATCAAATCAATGTCTGTGCTTTGATAGTTTTATGTATTTTCTTTGAGTTTTGTGTATTTCTATATATGCTATTTTTTTGCTATGTGGCATTAGTTCATGCTAACTATATAACTTCATTATTATTTTATTTACGTTAAAGAAAAAGAAAAATTGTAATTTTCATGTCCTACAAATTATTACCACACCAGACTTAGTATCAACAGACAGGCCTGTCAGTAGTAAAGGATCAGGAATTAAAAATCAAACCAAAAAAAGGATGATCAGGACATCCCTGCTTTTGAAATACTCACAGAAGCTTTTGCTTTTGGGCCCCCACCCCTTGTAAAGCTGCAAAGATTCATTGGTTAATCAATTAGTTGTTAATTATTAGATTAACTGCCAACTAATATTATCGATTAATCGGTTTGAGTTTTTTTTAATTAAAAAAATAAAAATTGTCTGACTCTAGCTTCTTAAATGTGAGTATTTTCTAGTTTCTTCACTCCTCTACTACTACTACAGTAAACTGAATATCTGAGTTGTGGACAATTTGAGGACATCATTTTTGGTTTTGGGATACACTGATCGACATTTTTCACAATTTTCTGACATGTTATAGAACAAACAATAATTGATTAATCAAGAAAATAATCATCAGATTAATTGACTATGAAAATTTACATTGCAGCCCTAACCTCTCTGGCCCCTGAACCTGTGCCCTGTGCCTAGGCTTGTTCAGTAATCCATCCATATATCATGGTCCCATACTCTGAGGACTGTTCATTTCACTAACCAGTTAATGGTTAGTTACAGTTGACAAGACACAGGTGACAGAACAAAGTACAGTGCTGGAATAGTGGACTAAGAATCGGTTCAAAAGTGAACGTACAAACGTTTATGGGGGAAGCTGGAGCTTACGAGGAGCATATGAAGGCAACACAAACGTGTTTTCTTGGATCTACAGACTGCATAGACAAGACCCTTCCTGATTACATGACCATTGAATTTTAACTAGGTCGAAGCTAGGCTTTGTTTACTTGGTGGAAGAGAATAAGCAGGTTTACTGTCTTGTTTACTGCCTGAAAATCTTTTGTGGCCGCTAACTTCCAATCAGAGGATCACAGTTTCCGTGACGTCCACCGGAAAAGAGAGGACGCAAACGCAGCACGTAAAACAAAATAGATGCCACCACAAATCAGCGACAGAGGACGTCAAGTCGTCTGCGAAACTAGCCGCTAGTGCTCCCCGGTGGAGTGGAGTTCTATTTGTAAAATACTGGAAACACAAACAACGACTCACCTAGACGGCCCTAGTTAGTTAGCGCCAACATCAACTCAGTTAACGTTATTCCGTCAATCCAAAAAAAGTTTCAAGAAAAACCGACGTTTCTCAGACTAAAGGTAAGTTAACTGGTGAAACCATGGCCAGCTAGCATACGGGGTTGTTTAGGGAAGTTTCTGAAGTGAACAGTGAAACACTTACATAAACAATATTAAAGTCACATTTTAAGCTGTAACGTTAAGTGATTAACGAAAGCCTTGACGTTAACGAAAGTTGAGTAGGCTAGCGAGGATTTAATACGTTTGGTTAACACGTGTCGCTGAAAACTTTTCTCAAACTGCGAGGTTGTAAATGAGATACAGCTTTAGCATTTTATAGCAGCTAACGTTAGCTTCTAACGTTAACCATTAACATAATAACCGTATTATCATCGAGGTTTCTTTCGAGGTTTGTATTTTACGACATCGACCTGTCCACGAACTAAAAATAAAGACGACCTGTATTTAGCTTGGTCAGCAGCACCACATATAAAGTTCTCTGTGCTGTAGCTTGTTGGCTAACGTGACATCGAGGTTTGACGATTATTTGATTTCCCTGCTTAACAGTTTTGACATACGCACGTATTTTCTATGGTAATACTCGTAAAGGCACATTGTTGTAAGTTATAAAGATGTCTGTGGTGGGGACATAAACAAAGAACCTACAAAGCAAAGGCAACAACCGTGCTAACAGTTTTCAGATTTAGCTAATATCTAGCATGCTAACATTAGCAAGATCACGAGAATCTGCTCACACGGTTGTTGTGGCTAACCACGTTAGCATACGAGCAATTGAACTAAACCGTATAGAAAGAAACTGCGATTTGGTTGCCCGTCTTTTAACTAGAAATGTGTTTTACTCGATTCCGAGGTGATAATGTTCACTCTGCCAGGTGCCGTGTAGCATAGTTTTGATATAAAGACATTATCAGCAGCCATTAGCTTGCTAGCATGACTCAGTGGATTTGTAACGTTAGAAGTGACACGGCTGTGGCCCAGTGTTTGTCACAAAGCAGCCGAAGACTTTAGCCGACATAAATTGTATTGATTGCTTAAACCATTTCCATTGACTAAATCTAAGTAGGGATGACGTTACTGAGCCGCGGGCGAGTTTGACCTTAGCATGTTGCCAGTACCATTAATGTTAGCTACATCTTGGGGGTCAGTGAGTGATTTTGGCTTTTGTCTCAGTGGTAAACGTGCTCGACTCTTTATGCGATCTACAGGTGTTGTGCCGAATATTTTACTCCTTTCAGAATCTGTGTATGATTTGGCAATATCTGTCTTCATACTGTGTTTTCTCCCTTGGGTTAGAGAGCTGATGATATTTCTGATGGGGAAACCTACTTTGACGAGGATACACATTTTGGCATGATACCAGCTGTTTACAGGGCTCTAGAGGTTGTCTATAAATAGATGTGCTTACAGCCTTACTGTATTGAGGTAGCTTGAGAGTGTGCACCTCTTAGATCACATTGCACTCCTGTGACAGTGGAAAGTCATCACACACAGGTCTATGTGAGGCTGTAGCTGCATGGAACACTGAATACAGGGGAAGGTGCAGATGGCAGCAGTGTAGTAATAACAGTTTTGGGGAGAGAAGGAGGCCTCAGACACAATTCCCCAAAACCTCAACTTTGTAATGGGATTACTTCTCTTTCTGGTTACCCCATGTTTAACCAAACATAAACAGCCTTCCCTTCAAGTGATATTCTAACAACTTCCTTTAATGTAATCATGAGGCTGATGTTTATTAAATTTACTTGAGTAACGTTGGCTTGAGAAGAGGGGACCTCTACCCTATGTTTAACATTAAGAAAGCCCTAACTATTTCAAAATTGGCTAAACTTTCGTTTTTTAGACCTACAAGTGCTAAAAGGTATTGAGGTATGAAACACAGCCCTACATGTCCTTGCTTAAGTAACACGATTATCAGGTTTTAATATTATTTTTTTCTTCCTTTGACTACTGATGGAATAACTAACTGAAGAAAATAGCATCTGTCTCTTGCACTATGTTTGACCTTGTGCACATTAGAACATAATGTGTTGTTGGAGCCATTACACCACTTTGTTTTGTTTAGTTTATATAGCATGTTGGTTATGCTAATTAATCTGCAGTTTTATGTTTGAGCACTGGGTGGAGCATTGCCTTTTGGGAAACCAGAAATTAAATGAAATGGACTGTATTGCTTGTGCGACGGTGAGCAGGCCGTCGGGAGAATAAATGGGTCACAGCACAGTCACGGACTCAATCTAAAATCAATGTAATAAATGACTTTTCTCAAATCCAATGGTTGTAGTTGGTCACCAGTGGACTTCTTTAGCAAGTTTTGTCTTTAACATTTTTGAGTGTAATTTTACATATCTGCTAGTTTTTCCAACATTTAAGTCACATATATAATAATAATAATAATAATAATAATAATGGTTAAAAATTTTTTTGTGAAATGGCATATTTCTTTTATTGAACATCATAATATTTTCTTGAGTGAGGATCCCTAATCCCCTTCCCCCCCCCCCCCAATGCTATTTTACTTTTAATTAAGTCTCAATTCTTTAGGAGAATTGAGACCCCCCCCCCCCCCCCCCCCCCCCCCCCCCCCCCCGGCCCCCCGTATTACATCGTACTGAGTATCTTGTTTTGTGTCCCCCAGGTCAGCTCACCAGGCAGCAGACATCACCATGGCCCAGGAAACCAATCAGAGCCCAGTTCCTATGCTCTGTGCTAATGGCTGTGGTTTCTATGGCAACCCTAGGACCAATGGCATGTGCTCCGTGTGCCACAAGGAGCACCTGTCAAGACAGAACAATGGAGGAGTCGGTTCTATGAGTGTTATGGGTAAGACCTGTGTCCGTCACAGTTTTTAAATATATATTTATATATTTATTTTTATATTTTATTTGTTTTGTTTCATTTCCACGTGCGCTCAGGAACAACTCCCAGCCTCTGTATCTGACAGTAACACACGTTGGAATTTTTCCCCCTCAGGCAGCAGCAGTGGCCCCACAGCCGAGGCTTCTGCCATCCAGAGGTTAGGGGCCACCTTGAATAATGCTGCGGCTGCTGCCGTGGCTGCTGCAGAGGTGGCAGCTGAGGCCGCCGCCTCTGCTGAGGCTGCTGCCTCCGTGGCTTTCAGGTGAGGGCATCCAGCGCGGTATAAAATACTGCCTTCAAACAAAGCTTGTGACGTCACAGTTTTGAAATGGGGAATTGGGAACACAATATGTACTCGACGTCTCTAAGTGGTTTGAGTCCTGACCTGCGTACACTATTAGTTCATCACAACTTCCACGGGCATTGACATTTTTAAAACTGTAACAAACGTCTTAATTTGTAAACTCAGTGCGATCAAAGTGTTTACACTTACAAAGTAATCCATATGGACTCGACACTCAAAGGTGTGATTTTTTTTTTTTTTTTTTTTTTTTTTTTTTATAATTTTTTTTTTTTTTATATTAAACCTCATGAGAGAAATCACTACTGGACACTTTTAAATTAAGAGGGATGCCAGTCAGAGTCACATCTGACAAATAGTAAGTACAAAATAAAATGGCTTTGTCAAACCATACAAAACAACTTACCAAAAAGCACGCAGCAGAGGAATAGTGTCACCAAAAACCAGCACCGCAAATACAGAAAGACCCCAACTAAAATCAGCTTTCAATATGTCTTCAATCAAGCAACACAATATTGGTGTGAGTGTGCATGTGACTTTTTTTTTTATTTTTTTTAAATTGTCTCATGTATCCTTTGCAGTGGGGTTTCAACTACCAGATCTGTAACACAACAGATGACTGAGATGAGTCTCTGCTGTGAGGAGAAAGGAGCATCGGGGAGCAACGTGGAGCTCACAGAGCCAGGTGGGTTGGATTTAGTCATACGGTACCATGATTTTATAGATGTAATTCATATGATTGGCTAAAAACAGGCACTTCTATCTGGTTATTTTAAGTATAAACTCTACAAAATGTACCACATCACAATACATATTAACACTAATATAAAATTGCACATATCTTAACATTTTGATTGATTCTGTTGATGACAATGAGAGGTCCTTTACTGAATTAAGTGTTGTTCTTGTGCGTCTCCAGTGTTGACTCAGCCCACATCCTCAGCCTCTCATCCCTCCGCGGCTGGCAGCAGGGAGTCCAAAGCCCCGGAGCCCCCAAAACCCAAGAAGAATCGCTGCTTCATGTGCCGCAAAAAGGTTGGCCTTACAGGTAAGAAACTGACACCGGTAACCATTTCAATGCCATTAGAAAATATCACCACCAGTCACAGGTTTGTTTTTGTTCTTCTGGGTCAAGTTTAAGCTGAAAAACGGTAACTTGTTTTTAGTTTGAATGTGGTCTCCGTTTCTGGCTAAGAATGCCGATACAGTCAGGTCACACCAGAGCCACCGCACAGCAAGCGGACAGCGGAATGTAAGCAGCTTATAAACTTACATTTTTGCAATAGCTGATTTTTAAAAAAAAAAAAAAAAAAAAAGTCAGTAATCCATCACAATCTTCTGCAGCAAAGTAAAAATGATACATTTTGCTTGAGGCAGCAAAAAGTCAAATAGGAGAACAAGATGAGTTAAAACTAGAACCGCCAGGCTCTTTAGGGTGCTTTATCCTGCCATGTCCAACCCTCAAGAGCACTTGTATCCTTTTTTTCCGCGAAGATCGGCGTAATCACAATCTTTTATAGCGCTGCGTTTCATCCTTATAGCAGCAGGGACACACATGTACACACACACACACACACACACACACACACACAGTGTAGATAGTCCATTTAGCGGGTCTGCCCTCAACCACAAGATTGATGGTTTGATCCTGGGCTCTTTCAGTCATATGTCAGTGTTCATGAGCAAGATGATGAGCTTAGGATAGATTAAATGTAGATATTGTATAGTGTACTGTATGATTGTCTGTGACAAATAATAGATTCTTCCTCTTCTGTTTTGAGTTGTAAGCAGTGTATGCCCCCCTCCCCCCGTTACCTGTCTACCTCTTCACTGTCGATTAACGGCCAAAATCTTTAAGAAGTTATTGATTTCAGATTTCAAGTGTTTTGTGGGTTCTTAAATTTGTTTTACAGAACGTCCTTGCATAAAAGATCCCGCAAAAGGCATCAGTTAAGTCCAATGGCTAAGTGTTGTTACTAATTTTAATGTTGATATATGCCTTTTACTATTCAGTCACTTCAAAATATGACTTTTTAAAGGTCCCATGGCATGAAAATTTCACTTTGAGGTTTTTTTTTTTTTTTTTTTTTTTTTTTTTTTTTTTTTTTATAAAACCTTAATATGAGTTCCCCCAGCCTGCCAATGGTCCCCCGGTGGCTAGAAATGGCGATAGATGTAAACCGAGGCTGAATTTTGGGAAAGAGACTTCAGATACAGTATTAGGGGACCACTAAGGCCGATATAAAAGCATCCAAAAAGCAGCATGTCATAGGACCTTTTTAAGGTGAACATCACGTCGCATGTGTGCCCGGATGTCTACCGTTACGGGTGTTTGGCCGTTCTCTTGTGTTCTCTACTTGACTCGGTCTCTCCTCCTTTTCAGGTTTCGACTGCCGTTGTGGGAATCTGTTCTGTGGACTTCACCGTTACTCCGATAAGCATAACTGTCCGTACGACTACAAAGCTGAAGCTGCCGACAAGATTCGCAAAGAGAACCCCGTGGTCGTTGCCGACAAGATCCAGAGAATATGAAGAGGACGCTGTTTTACTTTGAACACTGGGAGCGATCGGCTTTAAAAAAAAAAAAAATGGACTCGACCTCAACCTTCTTCCTGAAGGACCTGGTTTTTTTTTTCCTCTCCCGTCGTTTGTTACACATTCAAGACTTTTTCCCCTAGTGCATGAAAAGTTCACCTATATTTTCAGCGTTCATTCTTGTTTGTATGAGTTTATCACTTTTGGAGGGTTGTTTGTGAGGATGGTGGGGGGGGGCAAGATGCCGTTGACGGCCACGCAGGCTGTTTTGTGATCCTCTGGAGATGGCTTGAACTCTGCCTGGAAAGAGCTCGGACACCTGGGCCTGTTTTGGACTCTCCGACATTTACTGCTGATGGCCGATGGCGCCATCTCCGCCGTGCTTGCTCTCTGCTGGCTTGAGTAGCAAAATGGATTTTGTCTTTTTTTTCCCCGGTTTTTGGCCTCCACCTAACTCTGTGAGGTCAGAGTTTAACCCTCCTTACTTGTCAGACTTTGCGTCCCTGGTTAGTTTCATCAACCTGAAATGCTTCTCTGTGCCGCTGGAATCTCATCTACTCTGCGCCCCCTCCCACGCCGCGACACACAGCTCAGACATTGCTAAAGAGACTTTAAAAGAAGAGACTTTGTCGCGAGCCCTTTTCTTGCTGGCTCATATTCTTACCCTCCTGCTGTGTGCGTGTGCACGGCACTAGAAACACGTAGTTTGACAGTTTACTCGTTTCTTCTGTTGATCTCGGGCCGAATGCTGTGACCCGCTCTGTACCCAGGCTCTGGATAGCAGGCGTTTCGACTTCCTGCTTTTTACGTCCCTCAAAACCATCCGCTGAAGTCCCAGGACGATTCACGTCACCTGGCAGTTTAATGTTTGTTTTCCAGAAAAAAGTGGTGTGTATGCTGCTGTGTGTTTGTTGTATGACAAGTAGCCTAAACTTGTATTAATGTTTGCCTTTAGAAGGGTTTAGCTCCACTAATATTTTCATCTTTTACTTCACTATTGAATGATTTCCTTTTTTTTTTTTTTTTTTTTTTTTTTTTTTAAAGAAAATGTGAGCTGACAAATTCACAATATTGGGAGTGTTGGACTGTTGCATACTGTGTATTGAACATAAGTGTGTGGGTTTGCAGGAGTACATGTGGACGGCTGGCGTGAGTATCGTATGAGGTGAAGTGGTTGTGTGCTGTGGTGACTTAGACCTGTGGTCGTAGGTTATTAATCATTTTCCGTTTTTTTTTTTTTTTTTTTCGTCTGGCTGCTTAATCGGAGTGTTTTTGTTTTTTTTACCCTTTAGTTATGCAAGTTTGTACAAACCTCTTTATTTATATACTGCAGTGCGCGTAATCTTCCAATAATAAAGAAAAAAATGTATGATGTAAATAAATTATGTTCACAAATATAAAATCAAGAATTCTCCTGTTTTTTATTTTTAATATGCTGCTGCTGTTCAGTCTTAAATGGTAATTGCTATCTTATTTTTTTTTTTATTTAAAGCTCTTCCGTATGGTTTTACTTTTATATAACGTTATCTCACAGTGTCCACTGTCAATGGGAAGAAGGTGATAGTGTATAACTGGAACAACCAGCCTTCAGCTGGTTCATGTGACCAATCTGTTTTAAAAGGATGGTTTGGAGTAATTTCACCCGAGGGTCTTTTGCACCATGACCTTGAGCCAAACACCCCCCTGCACTAATGGAACCAAATGTGTATCTGGTAAATTACCCCACTAATAATGCCCAGAATGGTACCAAACTTCTACAGTAGAACAAATAGGTTCTGTACTCATAAAACGAGCCATTAGAACGTTTGTAAGTACACCAGGAGTTATTTAAATAGCACTTGCCTGATGGCTTCTACTCTCTGCTGCTAACGCAGCTAGCTAGCTCTCAGATTCTTTTCCATTAGTTGTAGCTCCTCGTCCGTGTATTCAGGCTCGAATAGGGATCCTGCACAGAGCACGACATCTATTGCCGGAAGAGCCTACAGCTAAAGTAGTGAATTAGGAGGAAGAAGCTATAGAACAGAAGAGATCAGCGAAATGGCAGAGTTTGAGGTTAATATCGAACGCGACAATGAGTGGCTCAATTTCGAAGGTTGCCCATACCTATTCGTGCCTGAATACACGGACCCTAGCGTGAAATCATTCCGAACCATCCCTTTATTGCAGTTTTTTTTTTTTTTTTTTATTTACTCCCTATCTGTTTTCCAAAGGCTTGCTGTACCATTTTGAAGATTTGCATCGTGTGACAATAAGCCATCGATTATCAATCACAAATCTCTGTGGGTGTACAAATTCAACCTCAAATAGTAAAATGCCCAGCATACATGGATCATGACAAATTATGAGTTTTAACCAGGGTTTGTCAAGTAAGAGACACGTCTAATAATGTCAGGCGTGTCAGAATCCAATTTGTAGATACATATATATATATATATATATATATATATATATATATATAGTAATGACTGTTGAGTAATACACACCACACTGCAAATTAGAAATGTGTGCACACATTATAAACAGTAAGGTTATACAAGGAAAAATATATAGCTGCATTTGTGAACATGTGACTATAGATTTAATCCTCGTGTTGTCTTCCCGTAGACCGTGCAACCTTTAGTTTTTCCGGGTCAAAATTTAAAGTTCAAACCTCCAGACACTTTTGTCACGTTTCACAAAGTTCTTTGTCACTTATTCCAATGTCTTTGTCGATTTTTTTTATTTATTTTTTTTTTTTCTGCGTTTGTTTTGGACCTTTTTGTTGTTTTTTCCCCCTACATTTCTGTCACTTCTTTCAATGTTCTTTAATCATTTTTTTACCTAGAGATTGACATGGGGTACTTTCCATAAAATCATCTCTCATTGCAAATCAAACCAGCTATTAGGCTGACTGAAATAAACCCATGCCAATCTCTAGGTATGGTGAAGGGTATGTGATGATGTGGGGCCATTTTAATTCCAAAGGCCAAGGGAACTTTATCAGGATGCATAGTATCCTGGATCCATGAAATAACTGGCCTTTAAAAATCAAATCTGCCTGCCTCTATGGGAATTTAACATAGGGGTGTGTATATTTATGCCCCCTGTATTTTAAGGAAGAACATTTATTTATTTACGATACATTATTCATTCATAAAGACAATTGGTGTCCTTAAAGGTTGGATTTTTCCTTCTTTTTTTTTTTTAATTAAGGCATTAAGATCTATATTCAAAAGATTATTTTTTCATTCCTCTTTTTAGTCAACTTTAGCATGGGTTCATAAACTTATGAGCACCACTGTAATTTCGCAAGCTGGAACTGTGATTGACCCTTATTTGACACCATTTTAAAAAATTATTCAGACCAAGTTCAGAAATATTAAACATATTCTGACAAAAATGTATATAACCTCAATATTTGTAGCACAGCTCATTTATTTACTAACACACAGTTATGTTACAGTAGTTGATGGTTAGTAAATTTGTCAATGTATATGTCGGTTCTTGGTCAGTTTTTTCTTTGGGTATTAACCACTAGGTGGCATAACAGACATGTGATCCCATTCAACATGTAGCATTAAAACCAAATCTAAACATGAGTGTACTCCTAAACAAATCGTCCAGGTGCTATAGAATTATGAACCTCTTAAAGACAAACACAAAAATAAAAGTTAATAAATAAAACACGCTAAATAAAAAAAACCTCAAATGTGAACCTAACATTGTAAATTTAACTCTGAAACATGATACATTCAGCACTGTTTGGACAGTGATGAATACAGTCATACATCATGTTATAACAACTAAAATTTTACTTTATATAAAAAATCTATCCTTTAGTACTGATACACGTCATTATCCAACGAGGCATGCAGTAGGAGGTAGTTTTATTTTACCTAAAGTGAAAACCAAATCAAGTCAACGTTCAGTCAGGTACAGAGCAATGTTTCTCCCAAATACTATCAAACAACAAAACACTGAGTATGGTTTTAAGAAACTACTTAAAGGTCCAATGTGTGGGAATTTCTCCCATCTAGCGTTGAGATCATATATCGCAATCAACTCTCTCCCGCCACGCAGTTCAAAGTACGTATTACAGCTACGGTAGCCTTCACGCTTCAAAAAGCCGGTCTCTTGCTCTTTTCAATATCATTTTTCTTTTGCTGGGCAAAGAGTAAGACTCCTGTTCCTGAAATTTTGATTTTGAATACGTGTGGTCCTCCATGTTTCCTTCTTCAGACTTGATACCCATTAGCAGCATTAGCAGCACCTGTGAGTTTATCATGTGACAGTGAAAACGCGAAAGGCAGAGCAGTATGTCCTGTATGTCCCTTACTGGCTAACGTATTTCAAGATGGCGCATGAATATGGAGCGTCTACCAAGGGGGGTAAGCCTCTCCCCGGAACGCGTAGCTCCTATGGCTCCATTTTGATGCTACCAAGCCATCACCTCCCGTTAGCATTCCATTGACTGCCATTCATTTTGGCGCCACTTTCACAGCGAATAACTTTACATCTGAAGCGTTAAAAGACTCCATTTGTCCATTGTTTATTTCTAAAGAAACACGACAATGTATAAAAGGCTCCATTACCTTGTACCTCACGTTATGGCTCCGTAGCAGACATTTTTGTAAAAATAGGCTAACGATTGTGTCATAACCACACGACTTACTGTCGCATAGTAGAGGAATTACCGTACAGTACAGGAGAAGCTCGCAGGCAGTTTCAACTTACATTCACTGTTTAAGTTTAATTACTAATGTTAACTAGCATTTTAGTTAGCAATAATAAGCCTGTGCCTATGTTATCTCCTTACATATACCTACGTTCTCCGTCTCTGCAAGATTGGGAATGATTGAGATTTCTCTTGGCACAGCTACCAGAAGACTTACAACTTCCAGACAGGTTGCTCACGTCACATTTACGTCGTCTCTCTCAGTTGGAGGTCAGTAACGCTCAGCGCTCACCGGAAAAGTGCTTCTAATATCCTTCACTGGTCTCCATCCAGAGTAACGGGATCTGTTGGTCCAGTTCATATACTGTCTATGGCGTCTACCCCAGTTCATGTGAATGCAAATGTAAAATTTCAAGCCAAAAGGAATACTTGGAATTGATGGTGGTGGTAAATATTAATGAAAAAGGACAAGTTTGTGAACAGGCAACACCGATTTTGATAATGAACAATTAAACACGTTACACACTGGACCTTTAAAGGTCCTATGACATGCTGCTTTTTGGATGCTTTTATATAAGCCTTAGTGGTCCCCTAATACTGTATCTGAAGTCTCTTTTATATAGGCCTTAGTGGTCCCCTAATACTGTATCTGAAGTCTCTTTTATATGGACCTTAGTGGTCCCATAATACTGTATCTGAAGTCTCTTTTATATGGACCTTAGTGGTCCCCTAATACTGTATCTGAAGTCTCTTTTATATAGGCCTTAGTGGTCCCCTAATACTGTATCTGAAGTCTCTTTTATATAGGCCTTAGTGGTCCCCTAATACTGTATCTGAAGTCTCTTTTATATAGGTCTTAGTGGTCCCCTAATACTGTATCTGAAGTCTCTTTTATATAGGCCTTAGTGGTCCCCTAATACTGTATCTGAAGTCTCTTTCCCGAAATTCAGCCTTGGTGCAGAATAACAGCCACTAGAGCCAGTCCCACAATGAGTTTTACTTAGTATGTGCCATTTTTTGTGTCTGTAGCTATATAGGAGGAGAGAGGGGGGGGCAAGGTGGAGAGTGGGGGTGTAGCCTTGACCAACTGCCACTTTGCTTGTTTGCAAGCCATGAATGACATCTCTCTCTCTCATGGGCAGGCCAAATTCTCTGGGCGGGCAAAGCAGAGAAAGGGGAGGTAACCTTCCTCCTTATGACCTCATAAGGGAAGATTCCAGATCGGCCCATCTGAGCTTACTTTTCCTGAAAGGCAGAGCACACCTATCGCCATTTCTAGCCACTGGGGGACCATAGGCAGGCTGGGGGAACTCATATTAATGTTAAAAAATCTCATAAATTGAATTTTTCATGCCATGGGACCTTTAAGAAATATTACCTTCAAAGAAACTTCAATATCTAGTACAAATTTCGAGAGAGTCTGTTATATGGCTTTTGTTATCTCTTATTTCTTAAAATAGATTCATTCCGAGTAGCGTAATGTCTTATTCTTTCTTTTTGATTAATTGCGTTAGCTGTAAAATTTAAATACGATTTGTATTTTATAAATAATAGTGAAATGTTGTGTAATGTGAAGTAATGTCTGTGTGTGCATGGTGTGTAATGTGATGTCGTAAATTGTATTGTCACACGACAGATTGCAGGAAGAATAGCTTTTAGCTTAGGCTGAAGCTAATGGGCATCCAAATAAAACCAAACAAAAACATGTAAACAGCTTACACAGACAGACAGTAGCATTTATACGTTTTTTTACAGTCCTTATGTGAAATACACATTTTGTTGCCCTGTCACAGATGTGCAGTGATAATACAGCATTCGCCACACTTGATCCATTCACTTTTAATTGCTCATGCATCTTTCATGCTGGACATGCATCAGACCATGATGCATCAGACCATGTTTGCCTCTTTTTAGGTGGCAGGAGTAAAAAACATTTCATGCTCAATGTTTGTTGTGTTCTGGTTTCAGAATGATGGAGACAGTTGGAGAACAGTTAGACAGAAAATACTATGTAGGCTCTACAGAATGATTCTTTTGCAACTATCATGTTTTTCCAGAATGATGGACACATTTTTAGCCATTCAATTACCAAATGGATTGAAAAATTACATAGCTGCCGTAAATGGAGGCTTGATGGTCTTTTAAGCCCCGAAGGTCGACTTCAAGGCGCCTAACCTTAACCCTAACCCTAACCTTAACCCTAACTGTAACCCTAACCTTAACCCTAACTGTAACCCTAACCTTAACCCTAACTGTAACCCTAACTCTAACCCTAACCTTAACCCTAACTGTAACCCTAACTCTAACCCTAACCTTAACCCTAACTGTAACCCTAACTCTAACCCTAACCTTAACCCTAACTGTAACCCTAACTCTAACCCTAACCTTAACCCTAACTGTAACCCTAACTCTAACCCTAACCTTAACCCTAACTGTAACCCTAACCATTGCCTAATCCCAGTGCCTTCCAGGCAGTGCTGCGTGGAAGATGACGTTGGGGGCTTAAAACACCAAACACCTAAATGAAGCATGCCCCCTGACAACCCCCCCGTCCAAAATCACCCAAAAATGTATTAATCACGATGCATTTAATTTTTTTTTTTACATTTTTCCCCACCCCTAATATACACTCTCATATACATAGCTTATGTAATGCCCACTTTAGTTTGAAGATTTAAGTTGGTCTGTGTGGTGATTCTACCATCAAACAAATAATCAGCTCTCTAGCAACATCTATGATACTTTCTCAACATATGGACCACTTGTGTTCATATTCTCGGAACAGGTGGGCAGGAGTGCAGCACACTCACCTGTACACCAGCACAGGTGTTAAAGGGTGTGATGATCCATTTCTCCCCCGTGGGAACTGAAGACCATGTAATGGAATCATTTTGGATTTGAAAGATGAGCTTCACTCTATTATGTAATGAGGCTGTGATGTGTTTCTCTGTACGCTTTGCAGCTCTGCACACACAGGTGACTGCTCACTCTCTTCTACCTGCTGTGGTTCTGTTGAACATGTCGAATACAAAACAATCCCGCAGCTGCAGAGTCATCTCAGGGTTAATTACGGTTCGCCTCGTGTGCCTTGCATAAAGAAACCTAAACCTTCATTAAATCTTTAGGCACTCTGGACCTCGTGTGTGTGTGTGTGTGTGTGTGTGTGTGTGTGTGTGTGTGTGGTCTCCACTTACAAGACAAGAGAGTGCCTCTGTGCACATTAGATTATACGGTCCTTTGGCCATTTATAAAAAACAAGGTAGGACACAAAAGTCAAGCCTAGCTAAACAGAGCCACACTGAATGCTGTTTCACTTCTAAAGAGTCAAGGGCCTGATATGATCTAGCAGTGTGACCTACAGCTGTATACCACCACCACTATTTAGTCATAATTAAATATAAATGGCCCAGCCCCCGGAGATTAACCCAGCCTTTCCGCTTTCTGCACAGTGGATAACCTTTGGTTTCCAGAATTGACATGACATATCTAAGAAAACCTGTTGAGAGCGGGTCACATGCAGCAGTTGTCATAGTGACGGCACTGACAGTTACCTGAGTTGGGTGCTGGCGGGAAGCCAAGGCAGAGGGTAGCCAACCTGCTGGGAGAGGTAGTCTGGGCGAACGCTGCAGAGGACACAGAGGACAGACACTTTCTATTTTTCATCATGCCGAGAAAAAGAGATACAGATGATGGTGAGTTACATTAAAGGATTAAAGGATTAATTTTATTTGTATGTTATAATAGTTTTTTTATGCAGTTTATTTAGATTTTTTTTTTAATTTTGTATCAAAAAAGAATTGTAAGAATAATTTGTGTTCGAAAGAAATGTACAACCACTTACTACTATTACAGACTTTATAGTCTCGCTTTGCCAGACCTTCCTCCACAGCGCCGCGAAGGAAGGTCTGGCTAGTCCACACAACATTCCGGGATGGGAGAAAAACATGCTTTGGTTTATTGGCATTTCATTAAACCAATCACAATCGTCTTGCAAAATAGCCTCGGGAAGGAACTTGTTTTGGTGGAACATGTGTACGTTCAAAGGTTGTTTTAATCGTGCAACAGAAAACTCAGATTGGACAGATAGTCTAGCTAGCTGTCTGGATTTACTCTGCAGAGATCTGAGGAGCAGTTAACCATAGTCCTCAGAAATCCACCAAAGTTTGTAATTCCAACACAGAGAAAGCGAAAGCTAACGGACATCCGGCTGAAAAAGTGACATCCAGACGAATTTCCGACGGCACTCTAGCAATCCCGAAGTGGAACGTCGTGGATATAGACTACAGACTTTATGTAACATTATATGCTTTAATGCCAGAGGTGTGGACTTACGGCCCTTTTCAACACTCAGGAACTTAACTAAGTGACATGTATCCATCATCACAAGTCCTCATTTTGTTTTCCACTCGTCTCCAAAATGGATGCATTAAAAAAATCCTGGATATAGCATTCAAGGCTGAGCCCCATTCATTCCTATGAGAGTTGCTCAGTGGGGCATGAAGCCAAAAAAGTTCAACATCCGCATATAAAATGACCCGGATGATCGGCGCTACTTCCGCACTGTGCAGCCCATAGAGCAGGCGCACTACAGACCTTAGCCGGCCGAGCTGGCTACTTCAGGTTAAGCACTCTGCTAACTTCAATGGGGATTAAATGATTTTTGTGCGACTCTTCTAGACTTTCCAAATGTCATCAGACTAGGGTGACCAGATTTCCCGGAACTTAAACCGGGACACTTTACACGTGACTGTAGTGCTCGTGCCAGGTCAGATAGACACAGACAGATTAGACACAATTTTGCCAACAGCACACATAGGCATACTGCTCACAACATAATGGGGTATCTCAGTTAATATTCATGAATTGTTTTGGTATGTAGCCTACATATCTAAGAAATAATAGGCTATTAAAAGACATTGAGTGAGTTTCGCATGGGACCAACTTTATTTTTCAGAATTAAAGCATTCTTTTGGAAAATGCACCCACTGAACTTGTGAAAAACTTTGTGAAAAGGTATTTTTCATTGCATGACACTAAATTAATTATTTGGAACTGCCGCCACAGGCTTGAACTAAAGTTATGGTAACACTACATGAATTATGAATTAATGCATGAATTAATTCATGATTTGTGCATTACTTCATTCCTTTATATCTTATGAATCATCAGGAATTGACATGAGTTCATAGCCTCTCATTCATGACCTCATGCATGAACAACACATCAACGTGTTATTAGGTAAGGTGGCTACATCATTATGCACAAGTTGTGTTCAAATCAGAATTTGTGCAGTAATGACCACATTTTTTGCAGAAAAACATCATAATCATGATCATGCTTAATAAATCATAATTCATAATGATGTGCCCACGTACCCAATGCTTTAGTTGTGTTATTCATGCATGAGGTCACGAACGACTATGAACACGTCAATTCCTGATGATTCATGGGATATTAAGGAATGCAGTAACACATACGTCATTAATTACATAATGCATAAAATACATAGCCTACATCAATTAATTCATGCATGAATTCATGATAAGTCATGTACCCTTACCGTAAAGTGTTACCAGTGTTATTCTAACCAACAACACACTCACACACACACACACACACAAATGTAATCTCATTTGATAGAGCAGATAGCTTCCCTATTGGAAACATTCATTCCGTATATTTGTTAGAGGAGATTATGCAGATGCAGACCGCTACAATTGACTGAGACACACACATTGTTAAAATCATATGCTAGACTCTTTATTAGTCTTTCTACATGGGTTTAGTTAATGATCGGGCTATAATAAGACCACGTCGGCTATGTAATCACTGACAACCGGGACAATTTCATAGTGGTTGGTGTAAACCAGGACATTTTAGCACCCCGACAGGCTTTTTTCCAAATGGATCTAAAATTCTGATAGTGAAACGAGTCATACTGCGGGGGTTGTGACGCTCCAAAAAAATGTATACACTGATTTACAGACGTCTCTTTTGCCATGTAAGTCTATGGGGAAAAGTATTGTTGGGCCAGAGGGCATCACGTGACTGACACAGAAGTTGTAATTCCAATGTTTGCCCGCTATGTCAAATTAGCTTCAAAGCCTGGCACACTTCCCACTGTTGGGCTGAGTTCTTGGAACTAAAATGTTGGCACCTGCTAAGAAGATGATACTGAATGCAAGTTACAGGTACTTTCAGGGGGTTTGGGTGCGTGCCCGCATGTGCGGTTAACAAAACGGAGTTCCAAAACAGCTCCATAGCACTACTAAATTTAAAAAACTTCACAGGAAATCTTGAAGCTAAATGCTAATGTCTGCATGCTCACAATAATACTGCTAAAGTGCATCAGCAAGATTAGTTTGTTAGCATGCTAATATTTGCTCATTAGCACTGTGGCTGCCCGATCCATACCAGAACCTGATTTGTTCTAAGCAGATGTGTAACGTTAGATGGTTGAGGTTAGGCATTGGCCTTGAATAGTTAGGGAAAGGATAGCCCATTCAGGCTGACCGAATCAGGTTTCCGGTTCATTACACTACCATTAGCTAATTAGCACTAAACAAAGTGCAGTTGCAGGTACTTCGTCCAGCAAAGTATTGAACTAAAATTACAATTTTGACTTGATCATAGCGTGAGATAAAATGTTAAAGGATCAGAAAAGTAATTAAAGTTAATTCTGTTGAGAATGTACCAAATGTTATCGCAATCTATCCAATAGTTGTTAAGATATTTCAACATTACCATTCCCAGAGCCACGCCACTAATAATTTGAAGGATGGCTTTTCTTTTCTGCACTGAATTTGGTCATTTACTGTAGAACAGAATTATAATTGTTTGCATTGTAAATGGATGTCCTCATGGTCTGGTTGAGCTGGTGTTTTGAATATTTTGATTGTGCTGTTTTTTTTATGTGTGTCCTTCCTCAGTTGACATCGAGATTGACGCGGATTTGAGTGACGGTGATGGTAAGTGCATGTCAACAAAATACGGTCTAATCTTATAATCAGAATACCAAATGCAGTATTTTGTGTTTGACTTGGTCTTAATGTAGACGGTGCTACCCAGAAGAGAACGAACAGAAGGCAGGGAGCTGGAAGAGGAGGTGCAAGGGGAAGAGGCCGCGGGAAAAAAACAGCCAGTGAAGACGAAGATGAGGACGATGAGGATGAAGCTCCCAGGGGACGCAGGGGAGCGAACAAGAAGAAGCCTGCCAAGAAACGTGGCGGTGGGGATGATGATGATGAGAGCGAGGACGAGGCTCCAAAGAGGAAGGCAAAAGGAGCAGCCAATAAGAAGAAAAGAGGAAAAGCTCAGGACAGTGATGAGGAGGACAGCGACGTAGACAAGGGAAAGAAGGGAAAGAAGGGAGGAGGGAAGAAAGGAAAGAAGGATGAGGAGGACAGTAAGGGTAAGAAGGGGGATGCCAAAGGGAAGGACAAGGGGAAAGACAAGGACAACGACAAGGACAAGAAGAAAAAGAAGAAGAAGGACGACAGGTGAGAAGATAAGAGAGATATCTGGCTAATTTAGTTAACACCTGTCTTTAAATCAAGATATATATGACAACTTAAAATACCACATACCAGGTGTGGAAACGGTGCTAAATTGTGAACTCCATAACCCAAAACAATTAGGACTCATCCTCTGGGGAACATGAATATCCCCAGCATTAATCATGGGAATCGGGCCAGTAGTTTTCCATATACAAAGTTGAAATGTTTGGTGTGAGGGTGGTCTAAGGTTACCGATCTATTTCCGTGTGACCCCTCAAAATGAAGTAATGTCTACTTGCGATGCCTCATCACCTGTCTGCACATCTTAAAGTTTTGACCAACCAGAGGGATTCTTTAGCCAAAGTAGATGGCAGTATTGGTTGGTTGGTAGGTCGGTCTGTCTGTCCACCACTTTGGTCCAGACTGAAATATCTCAAGAACTATTGGATGGATTGCCATGACATGTTGTTGTTTGTGTGACATTCATGGTTCCCAGAGGATAAATCCTACTGACCTTTCCTCTAGCACCACCATAAGGTTGACATTTTGGTTTTTAATGAAATTTCTTGACAACTATTGTTTGGATTGCTATGACATTTGGTACAGATTATCCATGGTGCCCAGTATATAAATCGACTTTTGCTATGTTTCCACTGTATGGACAGAAACAGTGGCTGTCTGTCATACAGACTCTGCGCTGTTCGACTCAAGTTTTCCACTGCAGATAGTACCCCCTCAGTATAGGACAGATTCTCACATAATCAGCATAGCGATGCCTTGTGAAACTGCTGTGAAATCACCTGCAACGGGACACTCGCTGAGCGCTTTTATTTGCAAACCAAACAGAGGAACATCTGTACTTTGTCGATTGTTTGACGTAGAGAAGTGTTGTTTTGTAGGCTGCCATTTTTTTAAAAATCTGGGTCGAGTGAATAAAAAAATGACAGTTCCTATTGACAGTAGCTTGGCTTTTTAAAAATGACGGGTCTGTGCAGGATGTCCCATATCGCGCTAGTGAATGTTCTCTCTGACCAATCAGTGGACTGCAGTGTTTTAACTCCACCTTCTAGTATCGGCTCAGCTCGCCTGGAACCTCGACCAAGATGTTACCAAAAAACGTACCAGAACTTTTGTTCTTTTGTTAATGGAAACCGAAAAAAAGAGTGAATCGACTTAAGTCGAGTCATGCAGTGGAAAAACAACATTTGGTCATCCCTTGACTTTTTATTTAACAACGCCATCAGGTCAAAGTTTTAATTTCTCCAATACTTTGGTTTATGAACAAACACCTGGAAAACAAATTATATTTCCATCAGCCTCAGTTGTACTTTGAGTGCCAATTACAAAATGTCCCAAAACATAGTGAACAGTATACCTGCTAAACATCAGCATATTGACGTTAGCATTTAGCTCAAAGCACCGCTATGCCTAAGTACAGTCTCCTAGAGTCTTGTTTTCTCTGTTTAATATTACATTACATTACATTACATGTCATTTAGCTGACGCTTTTATCCAAAGCGACTTACAATTGCTATACAGTATACAGAACACCTTTGGAGCAACTAGGGGTTAAGTGTCTTGCTCAGGGACACTTTGGTTGATGTATCGCAGTGGGAATCGAACCCAGAACTCCCACATGTATCATATACACTGCACCATCACCACCAAATATAAACAATGTTTGGCCTAAAGCAGTAATTCTTTCACAATTGTGTTTGCTACAACAACAAACCCCCTCCCTCCCTTCTACATGTCCATCCGTCTCTTTCTCCTCCAGTTCATCTGATTCCAACTCAGTACCTGAAGAGGAGGAGTCCATGTCAGAGGGAGAGATGGCCCGGCTGATGGAGGAGGTGGAGGAGAAGAAGAAACTGATCGCTAACATCAGGACCAAGCCGTGGAGGATGAAGCGGAGGCTCGTGCACTTGAAGTATGCTCCTACACCTGTCCTGGTTTCCTGTTTGAGATTCAAGTTCTTCACCTCAGCCCAGAATCACAGAGCCATATATCAAGCCTTCACATGAAACAAAACCAAAGGCATTTTACTTTAAGCATGTGACAGTACTTTGAAAAACTCTGTTCTATGTCCCCCTACCTCAAAACTTGCTAAATATTTGGGTTTGAAATCCAAAAATCCAGATCATTTTAATGAACATGTATCTCACATGAGACCTTGTTTCTTTAAAGGGAGGCTCAAGAATTTGTGGATAAGTTTGAAGGAGCTCTGGGCAAAGGAAAGGGCAGGAAGTGGTACGCCTACAAAGTGATGATGGCAAAGGTTTGGCACAAAAATCTAACTTTCTATCTTTTCTCTGGTTTTTGCTTTCGTGTCAGTTTTCCATCTATAATTTTCAATGCTGTTTTTTTTTTTTTTTTCAACCCAGAAATGGATCAAGTTCCAGAGAGATTTCGAGAATTTCCGAACCGCCTGTATCCCCTGGGAGAGGAAGATCAAAGATGTGGAAAGTGAGTCATGTGCCTGTCACACAGCCGTGTTTACCAGCTGAATGACGACTCCCAGTGGACAGATGCTGAGCTTTAAAATCTTCTCAATGTCCTCAGGTCACTTTGGGTCATCTGTGGCATCTTACTTCATCTTCCTGCGCTGGATGTACGGCATGAATCTGGTCCTCTTTGGTTTTACCTTTGGACTGGTGGTCATCCCTGAGGTGAGATGATGAAGTCCTGTTTCTGAATGCACAAGCTGGAATGAAAGGATATAGCATATAGCAAAGCATTAAACATAGAGTTTGAAAGATCTATTATTTTGTTACTATTGTCGGAGCCATTATGTAACTTTGTTTTTTGTTTTGTTTATATACCATGTTGATGACATTAATGCATATGTAGTTTTATGTTTGATCACTGGGTGGAACATTGTCACCAGGAAGCATATACTGTAAGTAATCAACCAAGGGGGTAAGTGAGCCTCCACAACGCGTACCTCCTATGGCGCCATTTTGATGCTATCAAGCCATCACCTGCCGTTAGCATCTCATTGACTCCCATTCATTTTGGCGTCACTTTGACAGCAAATAACTTTACATACATTTTTAAAGAGATTTGTCCATTGTTTATTTCTAAAGAAACACGACAATGTATAAAAAGCTCCATTACCTTGTATCTCATGTTATGGCTCCGTAGCAGATGTTTTTGTAAAAATAGGCTAACTATTGTGTCATAACTACGTGACTTACTGTCGCACAGTAGAGGAATTACCGTATAGGCAGGAGAAGCTCGCAGGCAGTTTCGACTTACATTAGCTGTTTAAGTTTAATTACTAATGTTAACTAGCATTTTAGTTAGCAATAATTAGCCTGTGCCCATGTTATCTCCTTACATATACCTACGCTCTCCGTCTCTGCAAGATTCAGAATGATTGAGATTTCTCTTGGCACAGCTACCAGAAGACTTACAACTAGGGCTGGGCAATATATCGATATTATATCGATATCGTGATATGAGACTAGATATCGTCTTAGATTTTGGATATCGTAATATTGTGATATGACGTAAGTGTTGTCTTTTACTGGTTTTAAAGGTTGCATTACAGTCAAGTGATGTACTTTTCTGAACTTACCAGACTGTTCTAGCTGTTCTATTATTTGCCTTTTCCCCACTTAGACATTATGTCCACATTACTGATGATTATTTATCTAAAATCTAAGCGTGAAGATATTTTCTTAAAGCTCCAATTGTCAACCCTAGAATATCGCCTCAATATCGATATCGAGGTATTTGGTCAAAAATATTGTGATATCTGATTTTCTCCATATCGCCCAGCCCTACTTACAACTTTCAGACAGGTTGCTCACGTCACATCTACGTCTTCAAGCTCAGTTTGAAGCTACGCAGTAACGCTCAGCCATCACCGGAAAAGTGACTTCACTGGTCTCCGTAGAAATATATGGCGTCACTTTGTCCATTAATTTTACTGTCTGTGTAATCAACAGCCAGAGTTACACAGGTGTGTGGCAAAGTGGAAAGCATATACAGCTTTTCACCATGTTAGTGGCTTGTGAGTGGTATTGTTTTATTAGTGTTTAGTTGGAAAGCAGAATGAAACCTACCTCAAATGAAATGGACAAACTAAAATATACCTGTGCTACAGTGTGTATGCATTGCCATTAAAAATAAATGCGTCACCGCACTAAAAGATATTTGAAGTATGGACTTTTGGGTTCCCGGTTAGCTCACCATGTCTATAATAGACAGGACAAGAAATATAGTGCAGTGTAGACAGTAGTATACAGTTGGTTTACAGACAGGTGGTTTAGAGTAATATAAATTAAATATAAATATGTGCATTGTATTAGCAGTTACCTTATAAGAGCAGAATAAATATGGCTATGTAATATGAACAATGTATGAACAATGTATGAACAGATATGTGCAATGTAGTAAAAGTAACATTATAATAGTAGTAAGAATAATATAGATATATGCAGTGTATTAACAGAATAGATTATAAGAAAAACAGAATAAATATGCATATTCAGTATGAACCATATAGACAGATATGTACAGTATGTACAGCTATGTGCAGTGTGGTAACAGTACTTAGCTGGTTGGGTGTCACTGGGATGCAGAACTAGAGTTCAGTAGGGTGACAGCCTATCATCTCGTTTTCGAGGGGGGTCCCAACATATATCACAATCATTACATAACAACAGAGTGACAGGGGAAAATAAAATCATAATACAAAAAATAGAAATAAATATAGAAATACAATTAGCAATGGCTATGACAACGTACATACAACAGGCAAAAAAAAAGTGCTTACATTCTGTAAAACATTATAACCACTAGGTGGCCAAAATGGCCAATGATAAATAAACGGTAGATTGTGAGTCGATCACCATCTTCAATCGGGTATGAACATTAGATATCAGCAGTAGGTATAGGGAATGACGGCATCATTGATAACAATACAGTCAAATAGATCTTATTTCAACAGGTAAATTATTCCAATCTGCTTTGAATTTCCATTCGTGAAATCAAATGTTACTACTTATTTCCCAGGTTCTGATGGGCCTTCCCTACGGCTCCATTCCCAGGAAGACTGTACCTAGGGCAGAAGCGGACACCGCTCAGGACTACTCTGTCCTCATGGACTTCAACGTGAGTCTGAAATATGATGATATAAATATGCCCAAGCCTTATTGGCTTTAGCGCAAACAAACATTTTCAAAATATTTCTACAAAGAAAATCAGTTCACATAACTTATAATTCCTCAAATAAAAAACGGTAGTCAAAAATTAGTGTGAATAATCTCCTAAATGGCTTTCATATAATATTTAAAGTAAAAAAAAAAAAATTCAAGTTCATCGCAATGTACATTTCTACCAATTTTATTTAACAGATTCAACTATATATTTATGCTTTTTTCCACACTTTGTTTTTCTGGATTATGGTACTCTTGTAAAGTATTATTGTCCTACCGGTATTTTTGTCAATGTGGCTGTATGTGTTACACTCAGCCAAGTGTAGTTTGTAGTAATGTACAGATGCCAATAGATGGCAGTAGCTACATTGGCTGTATCACAGGTCTCATTTAGTGCTAGTGACGGACTTTTCAACAACTTATTGAAAACGAACTTGAGGAGCATGGCACCCAGACGAAAATTTGATTTAAAATGATAAAAAAAAAGAAAGAAAGAACGATCTCTGTCCACTGGAACGCTATGGCTTTTTAATTTAAAACTGTTTATTTAAAACAATTATACTTATCAAACAGATGGAATTAGAAATAAAGGCCTGCCTCTAACAAAAGCCTGCTTCAAATAAAAGCCTGGTACTTTCTGCAGTTCAGGTAAATAAAGGCTCCGGTTTTTAGGAGGAATTACGGTAATCAGATTTTCACATCTACAAGAACATACGTAGGTTAACCATTAAGCATTATGCATTTGTAATCTACTAGAAATCTAAGTAAATACTAATGAAATAGTCCATCTTGCTTTCTTTTAGCTTTAAAGAAAAAGTTAGCAAATGTGAACACATCAAAATTAAGCATTACATTTTGTGAACATATGGACGCCATACAGAGATTTCAGCCTTTTGATGTGACTTTTTGACCCTCTTACATTTTTATAGTATGTACAATACAGAAGAAAAAGTTGAATTATTTTTCAACCAGAGCAGTCAGAGAATTTAAGTTCTTCAGTTAGTTCTTTGTGTAATAAAAAAACACACTTTTGTATTTGTATTTGACCTTTAATTACCTAAAGATGTAAACCTCCTTTTTGAGAGCATCCTGGCTAAAACGGCAGCTCTACTACTACGACTACTACTACTACTACACAATGGAAACCAGACACTAAAGGAAGAATGGGAGTGGAAAAAAAACAAATGCAAAAAGTAAATAATGATAGCGCCTCTCCTTTTCCTAGGGCTACTGCAAATATTCAGTCCTGTTCTACGGATATTACAACAACCAGAGGACCATCGGCTTGCTGAAGTTCCGGCTGCCTCTGTCCTACCTCATGGTGGGGATCGGCACCTTCGGCTACAGCCTGATGGTCGTGATCCGCACGTGAGTCTCATACAGGATGGTTGCTTTTCATTCGTTCTGACTCAGCCAGGCTGCTTCAGCTACCCCTGAGTACCTTTATACTGTCGCGGGGAAATCATTAAGCTCTAGTTTTCATTTGATCATTTGAATGAATTAAATTTGGGAAATTTTGATTTTATTTTTATATGATTTAAGTTTGTTTGAAAATGTGACAAAACATGACTTCTTTTTTTTCCCCTCAAACTAATATTTATTGTTGTTTTGTTTGTTTTTGTACAATATTGACACGCACAACTAGGGCTGGGCGATATGGAAAAAATCAAATATCACGATATTTTTGACCAAACACCTCGATGTCGCTATTACAATGATATTGTAAGGTTGACACTTGGTGTTTTCAGAACTTATCTCCCACATTTAGATTTTAGATAAATAACCATCATAATGTGGATAAAGTGGTTAAAGGCAAATAATAGAACAGCTAGAAGAGTCTGGTAAGTTCAGAAAATGACACCACTTTACTGTAATGCAGCCTTTGAAACCAGGAAAAGACTAAACTTACCATGTAACGATATTAAAATTCTTCAAAATCTAAGACGATATCTAGTCTCATATCACAATCTCGATATAATATTGAAATATTGCCCAGCTCTACGCACAACAAGACATGGAACAAAGATAACACTTACACAGTGCAAACGCAGCACAGAAACAGTGCATCTACCCCCCACCCCTATAGAATAAAGGAATAATAATAATTACAGGAAGAAATAGCATTAATAATATTGCACAGGAGTACGTCAAAATAAGTAATACAATAATAATAAATAAAATATACGAAATAAATGAATAAACAGCCAAGTAAAGCATCAGATCAGTACAACAGTTCCTCCATCAATTTATATGTTTTCATTCTTCGGGAAATTATGAAAAAAAAATGGTCCCAAATCATCCAAAACCTGTCAAGCCTGTTTTTAGTAAAATAACTTATCCTTTCCAGGGTCAGAAAGGAAGTCATTCTGTTCAACCATTCAGAGACTCCACAGACAGTGGGCTTTTCCAAGACCTAGCAATACACCTAAAAGGCAAACACTCAGTAAGGATTTTTCATCATTTGAGAGCACCAAATTGACAGGGTAAATATTAAGGATACATAACTTAGGCTCAAGAGGCACTACACATGCCCCACATGCAATGAAGCAGTGACCCCTTCTGGTGGTTACATTTGATGTATCGGGAATATTGGGGTTAAAGTGTATGGAAGATATCTTTATTCATAATTCAAATTGAAAGTCCAAAGAGAAAACGAAGCAAGATCAAATTAAAAATATTATTATTTTACTACGCTACTAGGAAAAATCATGCCATAATTGAATTTAAAAAAGAAAAAGGAAACTGAAAAAGCAAAGTTGAAATGTAAAATGATAAATTTCTGGCTATAAAATTATTTGGAATAAATCTAATCTTCTTCTATTGAATAACAGAGAGGTGACATCAGCTATTAGTGGTACAATACCAACCCAAAGCAAAATGACATACTTGGGCATCACCATACATGCATCGCTACAGCGAGTTGTCCAGGACAAGTATGAAACTATATTAAGTAGTGTTCAAAGGGATCTGGCCAATTGGTCTGCGCTGCCGGCATCACTACGGTCCAGGATTGCTGTTGTTAAAATGAACATAGATCCTTGAGTGAATTTCACAGTAGTACAATGATCCCCTTACCCCCACCAATACATTTCTGGCAGAAACTTCATACTGTAATTCGGCAGTATATTTGGAATAATAAACAACCTAGGCTAAAATACTCTACCCTGCAACGTACCTCAAACATGGGAGGCTTGGCCCTCCCCAACCTTAAAGTGTATCACAGAGCCTTTCAGCTACGGGCCCTCAGAGTGTGGATGGACCCCTCATCTACAGTTCCATGGAGAGAAATAGAGCAAAACCTCACTGGAAGTCTAAGACTGCAAGACCTTGCCTTTGCAGGTGTGTGTCCAAAAAAGTGTATGTTAACCTATGGCCCTATTATCACCAACACATTGACCAACTTTTAACAGGTGGAGGAGCAACTATGCTATACCAATAAGTGGCATTTGAATACCCCAATATGGCACAACATACACTTAATGTCTGGTAACAAGCCCTTTGCTAAAAGCCCTAAAATGTTATGGAGTGCCATGGGGAAACAGTCTTGAGGCACACCCAGTCATTAAATGGCTTGTTGATTTTCCTGCAAGAGGATTAGTGTCTAGGATTTATGCTAAACTAATGCAAGTGTCCATAGGAGAACTTCCAATAGTGGGGAAATGTGAGCGAGAGCTGAGCCCTGAGGGAAACGCAATCAATTGGGAGACAGTTTGGGACAACATTTTCCACTGTTCCAAGAACCCAAATCACCAGCAGGTCCACTTCAACATATGTCACAGGACATACTGGACTCCTCAGAAGAGATACGTCTCTAAAGCCATTCCTGCTCCCTATTGCATGTTCTGTCAACCTGAACAAACTAGAACTTCCCTGCATATGGTCTGAGAGTGTGAACAGGTGCATGAGTTCTGGAATAAAACAACATCAATAACATCTGATGTGATAGGATGTCAATTTCCTACTGACCCGATTGTCTTGTTGCTTAAGGACGACTCTAAATTACACCTGCTTGGGAGACAGAGGAAAATTTGGCTAGCCGGCACAACTGCAACCAATTGTTTATTTGTTGTTGTTGGGTTTTTTTCCTCGAGACCGCAGATGGTGGGGGGTGGGCAGGATTTTTTGTTCTTGTGCAGTTTTGTATTTCTCTGTTCTGTTCTGTATGTTTGCGTAAAAAAAATAAAAAAATGTTGAGTGCAATGTAAAAAGTCAAATTTAAAATGCAATGCTTAAATATAAATGCTTAAACTGAAATCTTTGAAATCTTCGGCATTTTAAGATTCACCTTTTCACTCCGCCCAAGTAGCAATGCCTCGCCTTCTGAGAATATAGTTCCCAGTATGTATACGGTTAGAAGATGGCTGTGTCTCATGTGACCTTGTTATTTGTACACGCTGTGACTAGACAAATCACAACATGTAAATAGGAACATGTTGGCGTTATTTTGTCACTTATTGGGAGCAGTAGGCTAGATGGAGCCGGTTACCTCCAGGATCTGTGCTAAGCTAGGCTAGCAGTGGGGGCGTCAGACGGAGTTACGACACGCACGGAGATGAGAAGGGTATGTATTGACTTATCTAACTCTGGGGAATACGGTGAATAAGCAAAAGTCCCAATAAGTCGGCGTGTTCCTTTAATAATGTCTGCCTACTTGCCCGTTACGAAGGCTGTCTTGTTTTTTTCAGAATGGCCAAGAACGCTGATGTCGGCGGTGGAGACGGAGACGAAGGAGAGTTCACGTTTGCCTGGAAGATGTTCACCAGCTGGGATTACCTCATTGGCAACTCAGAGACCGCTGACAACAAATACGCCTCCATCACCACCAGCTTCAAGGTAACCAATGGCAACCATTTTACAAGAAACATATATGCATGCCTAGTGTATTTTTCAGTACACCTGTAGTTTAAGGGCGGAGCCAGATGTTGAAAACATTCTAGGCTCAGCCCAAACCTAGGGGTGCGCTCCGCCAGGGAGATTTCTTCCCCATTTATCTCTTCCTACTATTTTTCAAACCATTTGATAAGAGAATCCCAAAAAATATTTGAAAAAAAGGTCTCACAACAATGAAATGGCTATTAGAGGGACTAACATCATCACACATGAATACCCCATACCTAATGTATGCAACTCCAAGACTGTTCAGGGACCCCCGTATGCAGAAATATTCAAATACACCATTTTAGAATAGGCAAAAATAACATATTTATACTGCATGGCTCTTGCATCAAGACTGAATGGTATTATCATAAAGTGTGCATGTCTGTACAGGGTTCAACGTTAAAGTTTTTGCCTGGTCGGGCGAGTGAAAAAAAATTCTACTTGCCCTAAGTCAATTTTTACTGGCCCCTTTACACATTGTTTTTTATTAGTGGTAATCAAATCATGACAAAAACTCAATGTTATAGTTGATCTTAATTTACAATGTATAAACACATTATGAACAGTGTCATATATCAGTTAAAGTTCATACTGAAAGTGGAGACTATTATTTAAAAAAAAACTATCAAATCTAATTACAATAATTAACTTACCCAAGACAGTGGTTTCTATCAGTAATTTCTTTGATTGCATACATTTTAGGAGTCGGAGGGACCGCAGCGTTCGCTAACGTTCGCTAATGTTAGCGAACGTTAGCTTCTTGTCTCATCTGGGCTCAGCCGAAGAGATTCAAGGCTTTTGAGAAAAAGAAGCCTAGAGCCCGAGTTTTTCTCCCATGCCAGAATGTTGTGTGGACTAGCCAGACCCTCCTTCGCAGCGCTGGGGAGAAAGTTCTGGCATTGCGAGACTACTACACCGCTAATGCTATTCTCTGCTGACTTCCTGTTCCTGTTTTGACACCAACAGGAGTCCATCGTGGACGAGCAGGAGAACCAGAAGGATGAGAACATTCACCTGCGGAGGTTCCTCCGAGTCCTGGCTAACGTCATGATCATCTGCAGCCTGGGCGGCAGCGGCTACCTCATCTACTTCGTGGTGAAGAGGTCCCAGGAGTTTGCCAACAGGACGGACCTTAGCTGGTACGAGAAGAACGAGGTAATGATGCTCAGACGGCTCTGAATGAAGCGGCCCGATTCTGACAATGATGCTGATAATGCTGACTCTATGTTTTGGACAGTTGGAGATCATCATGTCTCTGCTCGGTCTGGTGTGTCCTCCTCTGTTTGAGACCATCGCTGAGCTGGAGGACTACCATCCTCGAATCGCCCTCAAGTGGCAGCTCGGACGCATCTTCGCCCTCTTCCTGGGAAACCTCTACACCTTTCTGTTCGCCCTGTTTGATGAGGTCAACTCCAAGGTATGGCAGCAGAGTGTGTGTGTGTGTGTGTGTGTGTGTGTGTGTGTGTGTGTGTGTGTGTGTGTGTGTGTGTGTGTGTGTGTGTGTGTGTGTGTGTGTGTGTGTGTGTGTGTGTTCTCTCTCATTCTAAACTGACCAGCTGGGGCCACATTTCCCAGATGCCGTGGATGATTATAACTTAACCGAAACCCATCAACTATTTTTAAATATTAATATATAAATAATATTGGTCTTTTAACTTGCATATAAACCTGCATATTAAAGTGCCTCATTTTTGCCCTCCTGCTGGTATCACTATTCTGATCTAAGCAGTGCCTGAAATACCAAGATTTGGTGCATGTTGTTTTGTCTTGTTTTTGTCGTAAATGTAATGTTTAATATGTCTGTTTGTTAGTTTATGTATGCACCTTTCACCAGGGCAAATTCTACATAAGTGTACTTATTGTGGCAATGAAACCTTTTCTGATTCTGATTCTGAAAAGAGTCAGTACTGAGTACCGGCACATCTGATTTTTGTCCACATGAGTACCTTTAGTTCTGATTCTTATTAACAGTATTTTTAATAGGCTGATATGTATACCAACATAGGCTATATGTCATGATTTATTGGAAAATACCAAGCAATGCTATGTAAAATTAGACATTCCTCTCCCCCATAAAGCCAAATGGAATGATCCTTTGTTTCATAACCAGATGTTCAGACACTGCAACGATTAGCAGTCGAATCAGGCTCCTTAGATCGAATTGTTGAATAGTCAACATATACGTATGAATATAGAAATATCCAAGACATATGCAATAATCATGTAATCTGGCACCTTTTTTGACCTAATTCAGGCACTGGATCTAAGGATGGAAATGTCAGTCGGTCAATATGTACTTTATTGGTCCAGAGTAAGATGCATGTATTGTATCCCAACCCCCCCCATATTTAGGTGGCCCCCTGACATTTCCTCTAGTGCATGGGTCTTCAACGTTTTTTAGGCCAAGGACCTTAACTGAAACTGAGACTGAGCAGGGACCCCCTACTATATATTATATAAAAGTGTGCGTATTAAACTGGGCCCACAATAACGTGTAGTCTAAAGCCTTTTTACATACCTTTTTAGTGCATGAGCTACTAAAATAATAATTGTGGGCATAATTCTATATATCATGTTTTAATGTTAAACATACATGTGGCACAGTGAATCCTTATTACCTGTATCTGTGGATGGCCACCTTGGTGACCTATAGGCCAGTATGAATAATGTGTATTTTTTCTCCACAAATAAGCCAATTTATATTTACTAATAATATCTTGGATTCATGTTAAGACATTTTTTTTTATTTTTTATAAACTTTAAAAAAATGAACAATTATTATTATTTGTTTTTTTGTTTTTTCAGGACCGATACCGATTATTAGTAGTTAATAAATCCAATAACCGATATTTGGAACCGATATGCATATACAGTAAAAATGAAAATCTTTAAATCAAAATCAAAATTTTGGAATGTTACAAAATCCAATACACAACTTTGTTTAAATGCTTTAAATACAATTATTTAATACATTAGAAGCTTTCAAACATAATACCCAGTAACAGAGAGTCAGATAGCGTTGTGGGCGGGACATTAAGTCAGACTCAGTGGTGAGTGGAACCGAAGCAGGGGGACAGACACAGAGCTGGAGCCGAGCCAAAGTAGACCGCTTTTGAATTAATTAACTGTATCGGTTATCAGGCAAATAAAACGCGGTTACAGATAATCTGCAAACTGCATAATCGGTCTATCCCTATTTTTCAATATGCTGAATATTAACTTGCTTCACCATTGACTGATTCACTCTGTGCCTCATAGCTGGAAGAAGAGGAGTCCATTAAGAACGCCACCATCTGGGCCATGAAGGAGTACTACGCCAACTACACGCGGCTGGTCAACGACAGCAGTGCCATCCCACCCCCCATGAACCCTGCTGATGTCATCCGAGGACCCTGCTGGGAGACCGCCGTCGGCATAGTAATGAAAATAAAATATGACACCGAAACACAAGCCACAAGTATTTCTAAATAGTTGTCATCATTACATGATTATATATGCCATTTTGTCAGTAAGCTTCTCTGCTGTTATGCTATATGAGGATTATTTGCAAAAACATACTGCAATTTCGTCCAGTAATTTGACCCATTTTGTATATCATGCATTTTCGGTTCATCTTGTTTTTGCACTTTTCTCAAGACAAAGTATCATCTGATAACGTAGAGTAACTAAAAGTTCAAATAAAAAGTTTTTAAAAGTTTCTGACAGCAAACAAAGCCCACCATCTATGCTGAGTAATTCTCCAACTTCCTGTTAAAGATTCAAATCTATATCACTTGAATGTTAGGATTCATTGATGTCTTGGAGTCTGTCGTTGTAATTTGGAAGTGATGTCTCCATCTTATAGTCCCTTTCTGCCCAATGTTCTGAAAACTGCGATGAAAGCTTTTAAAAACATTTCCCTTTCCTGACTTTGTGTTCTTCTAGGAGTTTGTGAAGCTGACGGTGTCGGACATCCAGGTGTCCTACCTGACCATCCTGATCGGTGACTTTGCTCGAGCGGTCATCGTTCGCTTCCTCAATTACTGCTGGTGCTGGGATCTGGAGGCTGGATTTGTGAGTCTGACAGCTGAAGCATTTTAATTTCAATGGTTTACTTAGGGTGAGTCTAAAGCTGCTCCCTAGTAAGTAGTGAACTCCATTTCTGTGTGCACTGTGTTGTCTGTACAGTATGCATTGTGAGACAACAGTGACAACAGTGTCTTTTCTCCCTTCCCAGAGGGAAGCCAGACCCTCCTTCACAGTGCTGTGGAGTAAGGTCTGGCAATACGAGACTAAGGGTGACCAGACGTCCCCGAAACATTTGGGATAGTCCCGAATTACAAGCAGTTACCCCGAATCCTGTCCTGTTTGTCGCGAAAATTAGAATAAAACCGAGTTTTAATTAGTTATAGCCACAGAATAACACACGTGCGTGCTCTTTCCCCCTTTTGTTGGGACAGGGAAAGTGTAGATGCAGCTAGCCATGGAGAAGGAGTGATCTGACATGCATGCCGCGCAGACAGATGTGACAAGGCACCGCACCGCGCCGATGAAATGAAGAAGAAAGTGAATTTAATGTAACGGATCGGGATATACACACTGTTCCATACAACACAGTCATTGTGTTTCTTTTTCCCAATGACAGACAGTTGACTTCATGTTCCTGAACAAAAGTAATACATTTTAGTGCTGAGTTTTGCTGTTACTGAAGTGGCTTACCCGATGTACAGTACTGGGATAAAGCCTGACATGTCCCTCTCCTTCCGCTAACTCCGCCATTTCTTTTTTGGCGAAGGCTCTGTCACTGCATCTGGGGCTTAGCGCTTACCAGGACGATTGTGATTGGTTTAAAAAAAAAAATGAGGTCTTTAAGAGCCGGGTGGAGCAAATCCCAGCCCACTTTTTTCCGGTATTTCAAGCACAGTCCTTTTAACTGTTATATTGAATAAGTTTAAGTAAATCATATCTCTGTTCACTTTCAGCCGTCATATGGAGAGTTTGACATCAGTGGTAATGTACTTGGATTGGTCTTCAATCAAGGGATGATCTGGTACAAACTTTATTTTTACACATATACTGCACACACTCAGTTCACAGTGTGGTTCTCTGTGCGTGCATGTTAGTGTGTGTGTGTTATGTTGAATTATGTCTCAGGGTGTCTCAAACTTTGGCCTATAATAATGTATTTATTGCCCAAAACTTTCACGGTGTGATTCTTGGCATTCTTTTGTATTTTAATTTTAGGATATTAATAGGACAGTGGATGTCCCTCCCAGAAAGTTCTACGAAAATGGAGCCAGAGGTTTTTTCGTTATCCTGCTGACAAACAACCAAACCAAACTGAAAACTTGACTCCTCGGTGTAGGAAATAATAGCATATATATTGAATTTTTTTTAAATGCTTTTAAAAGGCACTGTGATCAATTAAACCTAACTAAAAACAAAGAGTGACCGATGTGACCGAGCCTGACCTGAACCCGAACATCATTTCTAAATATCTGTCCGAACCCGGCCCGACGGCCTCGGTTCAGGTATCCATCCTCTAATTTGACTCATTCTCACGTACATCATCCTGCTTCTGTAAATCCTAGAGCACCAAATGTGTATCATTCAACTTGTAGTGGTTGTTACCTGCAATATTGGCTTTCATAGCGATCACTTACACAGTTTGTGATTGCTATTAAACTTAGCAGTTTTATCACGTTAACACTGTTCCAGTATGAGTGTTATATGAAGTGAATCATTTAAGCCTATAGGCGCTTTCACACCTACAGTTCTGTAGACTCGGTGTGATTTGGGAGTGAAGTTGCAACATTGTTGCAGTTTTCATAAGTTCGGTTTGCGTTCGCACTGCACTTTGTCAAACCGCACCAAACACGGTAAACAAATGTCACGCGGAAACGGTTGCTGGTCAGCCGTGACGCCCGTTTTCAAGAGCACCAGAGTTCGGTTGCTTGGGCCGCACCAGAGTTCTAATGAGCTTGGTGCTCATTAGAACTCAAAACAGACCAAACTGCTCAGATGTGAATGCACGCTAAATGTGTTGATGTTGGACACATTTCTATCGACAAATAGTAGAGATTTTGACATTTTTTAAATGCTTTTAAAGGCACTGTGATCAATTAAACCTAACTAAAAAGCTTTCATATTGGGGAGCCCTGGTAGCTCACCTGGTAGAGCGTGCGCCCCATGGCCCAAGGCTCAGTCCTTACCGCAGCGGCCCAGGGTTCGATTCGGACCTGTAGCCCTTTGCTACATGTCTTCCCCCCTCTCTCCCCCATTTCCATTCTACAACTGTCCTATCAGTTAAAGGCCAAAATGCTCCAAAAAATAATCTTAAAAACAAATATCTTTCATATTAAAACATGTGTTACACATCATCTGATCACATGACATGATGTCATATTGTGGTGTTTTTTCAGGATGGGTGCGTTTTATGCTCCTGGGCTCGTTGGCATCAACGTGCTTCGCCTCCTCAGCTCCATGTACTACCAATGTTGGGCTGTCATGGCCACCAACGTCCCCCATGAGAGGGTCTTCAAAGCCTCCAAGTCCAACAACTTCTACATGGGCCTGCTGCTCCTCATCCTCTTCCTCAGTCTGTTACCTGTCGTCTACACCATCATGACCCTGCCGCCTTCGTTTGACTGCGGCCCCTTCAGGTAACTGCACATTGAAGACATACTCAGTGTTTTCCCCGGGCCGCATTTTTCTGTCCGAGCCCGGCCCACGTCCGACAGGCTTTAAGATATTTCTGTCCGAGCTCGACCCGAGCCCGACACAGTTAAAATCTCGTTTTTTTCTCATACATACATGTACGTTTGTTTGTGTGGAAAGCCCACTGTAGAAAGGCATTCAGAAATGTAAACAGATGAGCGCATCAGCGCACACAGGGGCAACAAGCGCACGTTAACACAGGCACGCACCTACATAGTAAGCTTTTTAAAATGTAAAATGTTCAATGTCTTATCACGCTGATGTGACCGAGCCTGACCTGAACCCGAACATCATTTCTAAATATCTGTCCGAACCCGGCCCGGCCCGACGGCCTCGGTTCAGGTATCCATCCTCGAATTTGTAATGAACGCTTGAGAGGCAATTTAACTGGAGAACCAATGGAAAGCATCAGAATAGCATCAAACTTTACCAATCGGCTGTGGCTGCAAATGGCAAAAGGCAAAAGGCATTGTGGACATGAAAAACATGCAAAGCAACAAAATTAATATTAGTCAACATATAGCCTAGCTTTTTTCAGAAACTATTCAGATGTATCCCCGATGTAATCATGAACATTTTCATAACTGTAATTTAATTACATATTTCTCCCAGTAACTGTGATAGATTAGTTACCTGTTTTTTGTAATGAAATTACGTACTTCCGTTACATGTAACTAGTTGCTCCCCAACACTGGTTAGAAATGAGCATGTGCAAATACACACACACCCACATGTAGACCATGCTGATGTTTGCAGTGGGAAGCAGAAGATGTTTGATGTGATCATGGAGACGATCGACCTGGACCTGCCAGCCTTCCTGGGAACCATTTTCAGCTACGCAGCCAACCCCGGCCTCATCATACCAGCTGTACTGCTCATGGTGTGAGTGTAGAGGAGGCATGCACGCACACACACACACACACACACACACACACACAGACACACGCATGCAAGTGTGTGATTACAGAAATAAATTGTTTTAGATAGAGCAGCAAAGATTAATCAATTAGTTGTCAACTATTACATTAATTGCCAACTATTTTGATAATTGATTACAGATATCCGTTTGAGTGATTTTTTTTTTTTTAATGAAAAAAAGCACAAATTCTTTAATTCCAGCTTGTTAAATGTGAATATCTTCTAGTTTCTTCTCTCCTCTGTGACAGTAAAC